>JANVCL010000041.1:137528-150692 GCA_026546855.1 Erythroxylum incrassatum | reverse complement strand
CAGAATGACGTATTGCTCATAGAAGATAATGAGCCTACTACCTATGAAGAGGTTCTGAAGAGTTCAGAGTCTGAGAATTTAGGGAGGGTTATAATATATGCAGCCATTTCTTTATATTTTCACAAAGAAACTGTTTTCATAACTTGAACTTGTAACCTTATGATCACAAAAAAATTAACTTAACCAGTCACTCAAAAGTTCCAACAAATGAAAGACTCAATACCTACCAATACTATAACCCGGTACAAAATTTTCTTATTGGATACCATTTAAACATTCTTGGTGTTTAGTTGGCTATATAAAGAATAAAGACTAGATAATTCCTTAATGTTGTATTAAAATAAGTAAATCCTTCTTATTACTTATACTATCAGGTCATATGTTAGTTAAATATTAAATAAAAGAGTGATTTTTTTACATTAATATTTTATAAAAATATTTAAATAAAATTTTAGTGTTATCTATGTCATCACTTTAATATTTTATTCAAAATGTAATGAGTATCGTTTTAATAACATTAGAATAACAAAGCTAGGAAAAAGCTGAAGTAGATAGGTTGTGGCATAGCTGGTTTTCTGTGGAATGGAGTTAGTGTTTTGGAATATTAGGGGCCTGAACCACCCTAATAAATAGCTGGCTATTCGGGCATGGCTTAAACAATCCCTAGCTTCTTTTATTTGTTTGATAGAGACTAGAATTAGATCTTTAGATTTTTTACATAGAGTCCGCTCTTCCTTATATCCAAAATGGGACAGCTTTAGCAACCTTGCTCATTCTCCTAATGCTTGAATTTTGATAGCCTGGAATCCTAAGACTCTTTTGTGCTCTATCCGTCATGTCTCGGATCGGTTTATTCATGTGGAAATTCAACCAAGACATAGCTCTAACTCCTTTTTTCTCTCTTGTGTGTATGGAGCTAATAACCCTACCCTTAGACAACACCTTTGGAGTGACCTTTCCACTCTCTCCTGGTCACTTAGTTCTCATCCGCGGATGATTGCAGGGGACTTCAATGCAATTCTCCATCCTCATGATACAGAACCTCCTAGCCTGAATGCTTCGAGTAGTCAGAATAACTTTAGGAAGTTTGTAGGAGGCAATGGCCTTTTCTGAATTAAATTCTAGTGGCCCCCGGTTTACATGGTCCAAACAGTTAGGACACTCCTTCACGGCTCGGAAACTAGACCGTATTCTCATTAATTCTACTTGGTGCCTTCGATTCCCTTCTTCCAATTGTGTTATCCATATTCCTCTTATTTCAGATCATTCTCCTTTAGTGGTTAAGTTGTTAGGACATCAGTTCAATCGTGCTTCCCCCTTCAGATTCCTTAATTTCTTAGCAGATCAACCCAATTTCCAGCAGGTTGTAGCAGAACCTTGGGCCTTCCCAATTATAAGCACTCCTTTATACTGGATTGTTACTAAGCTTAAGAGAGTCACACAGGCGCTTAAACTTATGAATTTGAGTCAAATAGGGGATATTAATTCTAGAGCCGATAAATGTCAAACAAATTTGAATCACATTCAAGACCTTCTTAAGGATTCTCCTAGATCCCCTCATCTGTTAGCTAGGGAGACTGTGGCCCTTAGAGCTCTCTATAGATCTCTGGAGGATCAGGAATCATTTTACAAACAATCCTCTAGAATCAAATGGCTTAAGGAAGGTGATTGTAATACTAAATTCTTTCATAATTCTCTCCTTGCCAACAGAAACCGTAATTCTATTTTTTTCTCTAGAGGTGGGGAATGGCAGAAGGGTTGTGGGTCTTAATGATATTCAAGCCCAATTCTTTTCTTACTTTCAAGGCTCTATTGGGAATGAGAAGACTCTCCACTCCTCCAAGGAGTTTGTCGCTCAACTCTTCCCTCTTCCCCTTGCTGAAACTCCTTCTCAAGCTCTAATTGCTGAAGTTTCTCTGCAAGGGACTCGAGAAGCATTCCATTCCCTTAATCCTAATAAGGCTCCTGGCCCGGATGGCTTTAATGGCCACTTCTATTGAAAGGCCTGGGACATTATAGGGGATGAGGTTACTGGAGCTATTCAAAACTTTTTCATTCATGGAAAACTCCTCAAGAAACTTAATTCCACTTTCATTTCCTTAATTCCTAAATCAGCTCAGCCTTCCACAGTCCTGGACTTAAGGCCAATTTCCTGTTGCAATATGCTTTACAAAGTAATTGCAAAAATTTTGGCAAATAGGCTTAGTCAAGTCCTCCCTCTCATCGTTAGTCCTAATCAAAGTGCTTTTATTAAAAATCATCGAATAGGGGATAATATTCTTCTAGCTCAAGAAATCTTCAAGAACTATCATATTTCTAACTCTCATAAGTGGTGTGCTTTGAAAGTGGATCTCCAAAAAGCCTATGACTCTATCCATTGGAATTTTCTGCTTAACACTCTAGAAGTAGTAGGCTTTCCGATGGGGTTCATTGATTGGGTTAAGAAATGTATCACTACCCCTTCCTACTCTATTTTGGTCAACGAGTCTCCTACTCAATTTTTCAAGGGTAAATCTAGTTTAAGACAGGGAGATCCCTTATCGTCTTTCCTCTTTATTATCTGTATGGAAGTGTTTTCTCATAATTTAAGACTTACTATAGACAACTCTCCCTGATTCAAATATCATTGGCAATGTCAGGGTCTTAAGCTTAACCATCTTCTCTTTGCGGATGATATTTTAATGTTCAGCCATGGGGATTTGCTTTCAGCTCAACTTTTACTAGACTCCTTCCATACTTTCTCTATGTTTTCTAGTATAGAGATGAACAAATCCAAAAGTTAGTTTTACTTATCCCCTGATATAAGTCATTTGAGCTGTAGGATGAACCTACTGTCAGGTATTCAGCAAGGATCTCTCCCTTTTAGATATCTTGGTGTCCCTCTCATTTCAGGTCTTCTCTCTAGAAGGGATTGTGCTTCTCTTCTCGATAGAATTGATAATTGTATCAATCGTTGGACTCATAAGAGCCTTTCTTATACGGGTAGACTTCAATTGGTTATCTCAATTCTCTCATCCTTCCATGTCTACTGGTCCTCACACCTTATTCTTCTCTCTTCCATCCTTAAGGATATTAAGGCTACGCTTAGGAACTTTTTATGGTCAGGGAAAGTAGGTTCTAACTCTTAGGCTAGGGTGAAGTGGAGTGATATTTGTCGTCCTAAAAAGGAAGGAGGCGTAGGAGTAAAACACTTGACTACTTGGAATCAAGTGCTGTTAGGTAAACGGATATGGTTTTTGTTTGAAGATAGGGAGGCTCTTTGGGTGAGGTGGGTTCATACCATAATATTACGAAGGCATAATTTTTGGAGTGTTCAGCCTACCTATAATAGTTTTTGGAGTTGGAAAAAGATTTTAACAGTCCGGGACAAGTTGTGTCTTCAATTCAGATTTAGGATTGGAAATGGCATGTCTACTCTCTTATGGCAGGACCCTTGGCACCCGTGTGACATCCTCAAGTCTTTGTCCACACCGAGGGAGACTAATGGATCGGAGCTTTCGCTCACAACACATGTTTCTGATGTGATTATTAATGACATCTGGAGCTGGATTGAGGTATCCTTGGACCTTCTCAGACATTTGCCCCCCCTCCGCTTATTTCCTCAATAGTTCCTCTCCAGATTGTTTGGAGTGGTTAGCTAGTCCAACCAAGCGTTATATCAATGAGTCAGCCTACCAATTCTTACATACTCCTTCTCCTGTAGTACCTTGGTATAAACTGATATGGTCCAAATACAGTACTCCCTGTTGCTCCATTACCTTGTAGCTTGCTTTCTTGCAGAAGTTGCCTACTAGGGATAAACTTTCTTTCCTCTATCTTCCTAACCATTGTTCTCTATGCCTCTCAGCAAATGAATCTGTAGACCACTTATTCTTTGACTGCCCCTTTTTCCAAAACTATCTGGGACCATTATCTTTCTCATTTCAACTTGGTCACTCTCTACCCTTCAACTCTTTCCACAATCCTGTCCTAGTTTATAGCTGCTTCCAATGCTAGAATTTCAGTCACCCCTTACTTCCCTCTACTGCTCTCCATAACCGTGTACCACATTTGGAAAGAACGTAATGCTAGAACCTTCAAGAATGAAGCCTCGGTGGAGGAGAGAGTGCTTTCTGGAGTAATCTCCCACGTTAGGGAACTACTCAGCCTATACACCGAGATGAGGTAATTTAGATTTGTTATTTCTTTATTTTTCAGGTTAATTGCTCAGTTTTTTCCAGGTTACTGTTGCCGAGGTTCTCTTAGGATTGTCCTTGCTTGCCTTGCCTATGAGGTGCAGCACAGTTATCTCTTGGTGGCAATTTTCCAAGCCTTCCGGGGGCCTTAATTGTGTATGGCTGTCCCAATTTCTCCATGGTTGGCTGACTACGAGTTGGAATTTCTTTGTTTAGGTTGATTCTCCTTGGGTCATGTATGCTTGTTTATTGGTTGTCATTCTTGGTGATTTAACTGTTGTTTGGCTATTGTTTGCTTTCCCATGGCTTGGTGTTTCATTGTTATTTTGGTCTCCACTGCAACAAGTTGTTTCTTTAGCTGGTTGAGCCTTTGGTGGCTTAGACAGTGCACTTTTGTACATATTTTTGTTCACTAATTTATTTTTTCTGATTTACCAAAAAAATATAAAATGTTAAAATACAAACCATAGCCTTGATCTTAGATAAAATTATGCTTTATATAATTAAGTTTCAAGGAACAATTAAATTGTAGGAATGACAAATGATATGAATTTGGTTTCGACCCATTATAAAGTTAATAGATCTTATCCGAGTCAAAATAAATTTGGACTTTAAATCAATTTAATATTTTGGACTAAAAAGGGTTAGAAACAAGCTCAAACTTTACAAAAAGTCCTACCATCCAGCCCAATTGAGCCTTTAGAGTGTCTAAAGAAGGCTTGAAAGAGAGGAAGACCCATTACTTGTATGATGCATTTTATTTTAATCTGAAAAATACTTCTTATGCATTTACTATAATTTTGGTGCCCTTATTTGGATGAGGACAAACTCTTGATGAAAATTTCGTTTCGTTGTCCTCCTCAATACCATACAAAAAATTAGGCTTTTTTTATGAATTTAAATTTTAAAATTAACTTAAAGTTAAATTTCAAAAACCTATAATTTAGGACTCGTGACTCTAATAATAAAATAATAAACTAATTTAATATTATATTTATATTCCACTAATGCCAGCATATTTATATTTTTTCTCATCAAATATGGAAAAAAAAAGAAGAAAAAAGATGGGAGAGGAATTGAGAAGCGAAGTGTCGCAGAAAGCAGCGGAAAGAGGGCAATGGTTGCTGGCATCATGCTAAGATGGATACCACCGTGTGGGCCACACGTGCGGGAAGTGACTCGTGGGAGTAAGCGCAAGGGATTAACATCGTTAACAAACACAAGAATAGGAAGACACGTTTCCATGGTTAACATTGGTGGCAGGATATCGTCCTCGTCTTCCTCACTTAAATAAATTACATTTACATAGACACCAACTGAAAGTACATTACCATGTGCCTACCTGGGACCCCCCAACCTCTGGCTGCTTTCTAGCCTCGTACACATCTATCCCAGGAAAGATGCCTCTTTCTCCTTACCTCGTTTTGCAGTTTACCCCACAATCATAGATTATGGTTTTATATGTGTTCTGCATGCTTCTTGCTTTAGTTTCTTCTGATTTGTTAGGATTAATGTTGATAGAGGCGTATATTACCTATTGCGAGTAATGTTGTGTTTTCTTTGATCACCAATTGTTTCAGAAACTAAATCATCGTCAATTTAGTGAAAGCACTCTTACTGCAGTTGAGCGACGTCGCATTTTGTTTTTTTCTCTGTACTAAGTTGTTTTGCATTAGCTGATTCAACAATTGAGAAAACCACCCTGAATAATTTCTAAACTATAAACGGTAATTGCAGATCATGCGAACTCAGGCAGTATCTAAGACTGTCTCAATCAAGGTTATTACAGAAAGATTTTGAATTTGGTCCTACACTTAATCACAGATTACGATAGGCACAACAGTTGTATCATTTCACGTTCAACATGTTAACAGACATTTTTATATGAGAGTACAATGACCCTTTCGGAACCCAAAATATTCTAACTTTACACCGCTACTTCCCTCTGTCTCTCGTCATCTCTTTTAAATGGCCTGATAGTGACAAAAACTTTCAGCCATTTTTTTTTCTTTTCACCTCCTCACATCCTTTTGCGCTTCGTTTCCTTCCACTACTTTCTAACAGTATCCATGTTCTGAGGTTCTACTAAGTACATGAAGTGAGAAGATTGACAGATTTGATTCTCGTTCTTTACAATATTTGTCACAGGATTTTATGTAGGTTTCTCGAAAAAGGAAAGAAAGAGAGAGTAGAGAAAAACAGGGTTTAGCATCGATGGGAAGAGTGAAGCTTCAGATAAAGAGAATAGAGAATACAACTAATAGGCAGGTCACCTTCTCCAAAAGGAGAAGTGGTATTATCAAGAAAGCTTATGAGCTTTCTGTTCTTTGCGATGTTGATGTAGCTCTCCTCATGTTTTCCCCATCTGGGAGATTGAGTCTCTTCTCTGGAAACAAAAGGTTTGCTAAGAACCATGCCCATGTTTATCTAATCTCGTCTCAACAAGCAAACAGAAAAACTTAACAGCAGTTTTATAATGGAAGGAAAGAAGAAAAGCGATGCTCTTTGTATTAATTTAACTCAGCTAATCTGTTCCACGCACCATAGGTTAATTGTTTCATTGCTTTTTTGGATCTCTTGAAGCATTGAAGATATCCTGATGCGTTATGTGAATCTTTCTGAGCATGAACGGGGAAGGTAAGAGATCTTGATCCCAATAGTTTCATTTCAAGGGAAAGTTTCCCCTTCCCTTCCATCATCTTTTTCTTCCTTATTGTGACTTACGAGCATCTGATCATACGTTCTATGGATCATAATTGGTTATGAATCCGTTGCGTCTGAAAAGATTGCAAAATCAAAAGGTAAGCACTCTTTACTGTGGGTTACTTATAATTGCTGCAAGTAGGAAGACTAATTCGCGTCAACCATTTCAGTTTCTGCAAAGGTCTCTCAGTAAGCTAAAAGCTGAAGGCGATCGAAGTTTTCAAACACCAAGGTTTGTACAACTATTCCCTCTTGGAATTGAAACACCAGAATAGTATCCCAGTATGTGCTCGATATATTTAGCCTATGTGGTAATGTCTAATACTTCCTTTAAAGTTATTCTCTTTTCTTCTTAAACATGTGAAGCAGTCCTTCGAACAATGATTTTCAAGTTGAGGTAATCCCTAGTAGCCCGCAGAAATAATTCATTGGAAAAATCAGGTTTGTGCAGCACCTGTTTCTCTTAAAGATCATCATGTTTTCAGGAGCTTCAACAAGAAATCGCCAGACTTCAATCCCAAATAGAGAAGATGCAGAAAAATTTAAGGTATCTTTGATTTGCAAGTAAAGTGTTAGAAACCTGATTAGTGCCAATACTTGCGCGAGCGTATAGGAACTACTGATCACAAAAATACATCAAAATCATCTTTCTTTCAGGATATTTGAAGGCGATTTTTCCCATATCACCACATTGTATGAAGCCGAGTACCAGGAGCAGATCCTTGAGGAGACTTTGAAACTTGTGCATATGCACAAGGTAGTGTCATTAGATCAGTTTAATATTGTTTTTTCACATGCTTTCTTTCCACCTTTACTCAAGACTGTTTTAGGCCTTTACTTGTATCTTAAAGCAACTATGTCTGTGCATATGATCGTCAACAGCAAGTTTTGGAAGAGAAGAACAATTTTCCCAGTGCACCACTACCTTCACGGGTATTTTTATTTTACATATTCTTAGCTATCTGAAATAGAGCATAATTAGGAGAAATAGTTAATTTCCAGGCTGTTATGACAAAGGATCTTTGACTATTTTCGCATTTGAGCCGGGAAATGAATCAGGCTAGTATTTCTGCAAAGACCTCAGAAGTTGATGGTTTTTTCCAGGAGACTCCAGGCAACATCTTGGATTGGCTTCCACAAAGAGACACACAAGTCCAGATCTTGAACTTTTTGGATTCCAACGGACTTCTTCCGAGGTTATTACTTTGGACTTACAGCTACTACCTATAACCCATATTGATATTTCGTCTGATGAAAGAAAACAAATAGATTCAAGTCCATTGCATGTTGCAGAGATCAGGTTCAACATGTAGCCGAAATGCTACAGCCTCCTGAAACCCTTCTTCCTGGAGAAAACATTAATCTTGATGATCGCACAAACCCAACATGTGGTTTGGAAGACGACAACAATCTGCAACGTCCAGAGTTCGGACAAGTTATTGGCGTCAACTTGTCCCCGTGGATTGATTTTTGTCCAACAGGTACGTCATTAACATCAATCATTTGGTCCAAACATTCTCAGTGAAATGGGTGGCGAGCAGTAAAACCCTAATAAACATCTTCTTGTCTCCATTTTGGATGTTCTTGCGGATTGATTTGGTAGATTAGCATGGAATCCTGACGATGATATTGATTCACAACTTGTTGGCAGGTAATATCCCGATTACAGCATCGCAACGACAAGAAGGAGCTGTTGTTCAACTCTATCAGTCCCAGTTTATACCAACTATCTTGACGTCCAGTCAACATCAGTCATGAAGAACCGAATCAGTATCTGCGATCTAGTTCTCTCCCACACTTAAATTTACTTAAGCTTCAATATGTCTCCCCTCTCATTTGACGTGGTAAAAGACGCGCTTTTGTGGTGAAACCTTTGGATGGCGACATGTACATCTAGGAATTGGGATGAGCTATTGTCTGTGATCGACCTTGCTAGTTGGCTTTTGTTTCAACTATAAGCTTGAACTTATTTTAATTTTTGTTACATAAATTTCAGTAACTATAAATTATAGAGGGATTAAGTACATATTTCTCATTTAGGATTATCAATATTAAATACAAAATTATTTTATAAAAATAATATTTTTAGTACTATTTATAATAATAATTTAATCAAATGTATATAAATTATAGTTTAGGTTTAGGGTGACAACTTATTCATAAAAATATTTTAAAAAATTAATTTAACTATAAAAAAATCATTATATTCTAATCTTAAGAGAATTGTTATTTTTTTTCCAGTTTTCACAATCTATACCTCTTCTACTATGGCTCTCAACCCACTAAAACCAACCCTATTCAGTCAACTAATCCTCACTTTAAAGAACTTCATCTCATCACCATTAAAGTCTCCGCTCAAGCTCCCCTCAGACAACTATATTTTTTGGAAACTCTAATTTAAAACCTTATTCATTGGTTATAATCTCCTTGAGTATCCTAGTGGCTCTAAATTACGGCCACTAACTATCATCTCCGGTAAATAACATCACCAACCCTAATATAGCATCAACTCTCTACGTTCGTTAATTAGTTTTATCTCATCTTGAATGCTCTTGCAGGCTTCCTTTCACTAACCATTATTCCATTTGTTGCACATTCTAAAATGTCCGTCAAGGTTTTAAAAGTATTAACTATCACATATCATAAGTCTTCTTGTAGCATACCTTAAAAGTACATTTACTCTTGTTGATCTTCTTCATATTATTTAAGCTCGTGCATATGAGTTGCTATTCTTAGAGCCCCAGTGGATGCAGAAGATCTTATTGATAAAATTTTAGAGGAATTAGGTGATAGACTAGTAGATGTGGCATCCCCCATTACCTTCGAGGGGCTTTATGAGAAACTTTTAACCTTTGAGGCCTCTCTTTATAATGAATCTACTCCCTTTCCGACTACTACTACTAATCCTGAAAATAGGCAATCTTCCAACTAGCGTTGTTGAATTGAGTTGTCTCGTGCAGCCTGAACTGTTAAAAATGGTAAAAGAATTGGCAATGTTAGTAAAAGTTAGGAAGAAAAGAAAGCTGAAGGGAAAGATGAATGAGTTGAAGTGCAAAAGGAAATAGGAATTGATGATCTTAGGCATAATTCAAGGCTACATGGATCAAATCAATGAAGTCAAAGATCAGATGAATGAAGCACAAGGCAGAGAGGAGAATGGAAAATGAAAGAAGCAGATGCAAACTCATCGGATGCACAACAGAAGTTGAGAATTTCAGTTAGTTACTTGGAGGGAAAAGTAAACAGGAAGTAACCAGAAGAAATAGAAAAACAAAACAAAGAAGTGCAGAGTTGAAAAAAACCAGCAAAAGTCTGAAGCAAATTTCAAGAAGTTTAATCAACAAAATAAAGTTTAGTTAGAGCTAATCAAATACATAAAGCTAAAGTTTTTCCATAGCTGACAATCTGATTTGGATGTCAGCATTGTCTCCTGAAGAAGTGTGCAGCAACTGAAAATATCAGACCCCATTTTTGCAAAAGCAAGTCTAATCACTTTTGTGTCTTGCCAAATGAAGAAACTTTTATCCTAAGCTAGTTTTTATCTCTCAAATCATATTGTAGCAAGTTTTAAATGTCTTACAAATGTCAGATTCAGTTACAAAAAGGACAAAGAGAATTGCTTTTGTGATTTTGCAAATCAGGGAAAATTGTACTAGCTTAGTTATTGCTCATCAGATTATGCTTTTGTTCTTTAGTTATTTTTCAAGTTGTATCAGAAGGTTGGAGCTGATATAAAGCTCATGAACACTGTTGTATTGGGGCTGTAAGAGAAAAATTCAAAAATTACCATAAATACAAGAGTTCAACACTAGTTTCACTCATCATATTGTGTTCATTTTATTCTTTCTAAAAGTTGCTTTAAAAGTTCACAAATAGCAGTAGAAGTTTCTGTTTTTGCTGAAAAAAACCTAAAGTTTGTTTCCTTTGATTTTAGCATATACGAGTGAGGGAAAATTCATTTACATACTACTTTCAATTCATTTCACATGATTTGCCTGCATTGTCCTTTATTTTGAGTCAAAAGAAATTTTAGTTTTGTAAAATTGAGTAGTTTAGCTACCACAAATACAAAAGCCGATAGTTCACATTCTGCAGTATTTCCTCTGATTCAATAGGAAGGCTACACACATTTTCAATTTACACAAATTATCTGCTATACATTCACAAATTCAGCAAGTAAGCTGAGTTACTGTTGTGAAGACATATCAAATGCGTCAATTGCAAATTGAGGAACAGAAGTTGCTGCATTTTCTTGTCATGAGGAAGTTTACGTGAACAGTACAGAAGGTGTTTGACAGTTTGCCTTAACCACCATTCTTACTTAACAAGCTGCATAAGAAAGGTGCTATCTTCAACCTTCAAGGGAGCATCTTCAACAGTGGTATCAGAGCTTCACGGTTCACGTAGTCTGGACCAAACCGAACAATGGCAGGTATGAATCCGACGATGATGAACATACAAAATGTGCAGGCAAACATTCCAATGTTGACAGGAGACAACTATAAAGCATGGGCCATTCGAGTAGAGGATTGTCTACGGATCAGTGATTGTTAGAGTGTAGTCACCGAAGGAGTAGCAGAGGAGCATGGAGACATGACTCGAGCAGACCAAACACGGCTGAACTAAGATAGGGACAGAGATTTCCGAGCTTTGGTGTTCTTGAGATTGGTGGTAAGTGAGTCAATCTTGTTGAGGTATGCTAGCTGTAGGAGTGCTAAGGAATTATGGGAAACACTGGAAGTAGAGTATGTTGGATCAGCCCAAACATTAAGGTTGAAAAAACAAGCAATTTTGAGGAGCTTTGAAAAATTTTCAATGAAGGATGAGGAGAGTGTATCAGCTGCAAAGAGTCGATTTTTAAATTTGGTACAGCAACTGAAGGAGTTTGGGGAGAACACTAGCATAGAAAGGTTAGTGGATAAGTTCCTAAGTAGATTGCCATTAAGGTTTGAAGCAAGTATAGCACCTTTGGAGTGGCAATTCACTAACGATCTTGAATTAGTCACTTTGGAGCAAGTGTTTAATGTTTTGGAAATTCATGAGGAGAGACTTGGAAATAGAAGAGAAGGGGAAGATTTTGCACTCAAGGATGAAAAGGTTTAGAACACCAGAAAATCCTCCAAGCTACACACAAAACCAGAGTTCTTTTGTTTCAAAACCAGTACATGCTCAAAACCATCCACCTAATCAGCCTCATAACCATCAAACACCACATCAGATTCATACCCACACTCAAAACCACCCTTACCTGAACCAGCCATTCTCTTAAACACAATATGCCTCACCAATGCCCTACCAAAACATCCAAAATCCAAACCAATACTATGGTAACAAGGATATCTGAATGCAAGGAGGAACAAAGATGCTTAGAGGGGGATTGTTTGTTAATTACAGATTTTGTGGGAGGAATAATCATGCAGCTGAGGATTGTTTTTGGAATGACAATGTTGAGTGTATTTTTTGCAGGAAAAGAGGACATACTAAAAGGGTTTGTTATGATAATTGGATGAAGGAGCATCAAAATCCCCATAGCTCACTTTTTGGCAAGCCACCACCCATACATCCGCTCCAAAGATCCAATACCTCACCAAACATGATACCATTCCAACCATAACCTTACCAACATGTTTTTGAATCACAAATGCACCAAGCTCATTTTGTTGTAAAATAAGAAACTTATCAGCTATCCCTACCAATTCAACCTTGCATAAGTTCCTTTCCAACTCCTTAATAGCACATGTATCAACCCCAAATGCCTCAACCTTCTTTGATTCCTCAATCCTATGCATACTGCCCTCAAATGGCTCAACCAAGCATACCTCACTCTTGCTCAATGCATCAAACTCACCAGAATATTCAGAAAACTTTGCCAAATCAATTAAACCAGCACTTTCAAACCACAAACCCGATGACAAATTCAGCATTATATTCACAACCACAAACTCATTTAAACTTCCAAAACAACTCATCAAACATGTCAAGCACCCAACCTGGATCATCACAAACCAATAAACCATCAGAAAATTCAGTTACTGAGGAGAGTGTATTTGTAGTGAAAACCTGTCACAAAATCATAGAACATAACCCTACTATTGAAACTTGTGCTGTTGAAGCATGGAAGCAAGTGGAAGTGGAAAGACTAAGGTAAAGAAAGAGAGGAAACGTGCTGACATTGAAAGAAAGAAGACTGAGGAGTATCACCTTCAGTTGGAGTCATTGAGGAAAGAAGTTGAGGAAGCTAAGTTGAAATTTGAGAAGGCAATCATAAAGTTAGAAGCAACAAAGG
>JANVCL010000041.1:93911-105479 GCA_026546855.1 Erythroxylum incrassatum | reverse complement strand
ATTCAATTTGACCCACATTCCTCGCTCTGTTTGAGCCAGCCCGCCCGATGGCCTACCGGAAGGCCTTGCTTGTTAACAACATAGTTTTCCATGATTCGGGCTTGGACTATCCACTTGACATAATCTAGAATCACCCGAGACCCCTCCGCGAGTCACGCGAAGTCGACTTCAAAGATGCTTTGATTACGCCAGTACCACAGAAACCAGCAGGCAACTCTAAAGATAATGGTCCAAGGTATTTGCCTCAGTTGAGAATGGTGCTCTAGATTAGAATGAACGCACTACTCCAATTCTTGCCGAAAAAACTCCAGGCCGAGCCTTGGACCCGGGAAGTTACATCAAAAAGGTTGCACTCGTGTACAGTCGTGAAGGACGTGCATTGTGGTCTCTTCTAACCTACAGAAAGAGCAGCTGTTGTCTAACGTGAAATGTCTGATCGTTCTCTAGTCATTGGTCAGAAGTTTATGTTGCGCCCCTCTTGAATAGGGGGTCCATGACGAACCCAGAGAAGGCCGCTTGGCTGGAATGCGATTCAGTTGTAAGGGAGATTGCCGGCTGATAACTCGGAAGGCAACCAGAACTATGGAAAAGAAAGGCGGTAGCATGCAGAAACCGGCGAAAAGTACTGTAGCAGTTGAGAGCTTTTCAGTTCGATGTGCTTTTACAATTCTCAATTCTCTCATTCTACAGTACATCCTCAATCTTTATGTTTCTACGTACGACTTTATTATTAAAAGACCATTAAAATTTATGATTTATCATTTATGTCATATTTGAAATTTAGAAAAAGATCATTAATTTGACCGAGACTCGGAAATATTTAATGGACCGAGGATTGTTTTAGTTTAATTAATTGCGGTGCGGGCCCTCACAGAAAAACTCATCAGCGGCGGGAAGCCGGAAATTAGAAACTAAAATGGACCCGGGGAATGGGATTGAGATTGTCAGGAGGAGGCCCTAAAACCAAAACACCGAAATGTGGGGTTGGTTTGTTTTAGGCTTCTTCAAAATTTAGTCCTAAAACAAACCCCAAGCGCCAACGCTCCTACTTTCGAAATACCAAAATTATGGCGCTTTCACATTTCCATTTCTATAACTCTTCTCCTCTCCACTTCTCCTCCATTGCATTTCTTCACAGTTCACACCACCCCACTCTTCGTCACTCCCCATACCCCCAAGAGTTGGAGTTTCCAAGGCTGCGAGTCTGAGTGTGAGTTCGATGGCGGAACAGGAGAATTGTGCCAGGCTCACGCGCGCTGCCAAGAAGAGGGCTGCAGCGGTTTCCGCCGACGAACAGCCCGTTTTGAAGAAACGGGTTGTTTTGGGGGAGCTTCGGAACCTATGCAATGTTGCGAAGGATGGTTCTGGAGACGAGTCACAGAAGCAGAAACGTAAAGTAACGAAACAGTCCAAATCGAAGAAGGCTATTCTGATTAAGAAGGAAGATGTTACCAGAGAGGATGTTCAGGACGTTGATACTAAGTCCGATGATCCCCAGTTTTGTGGGCAATACGTTTCTGATATTTACGAGTACCTTCACAACATGGAGGTAGTTTGATCTTTTCTTGTTTGCTTTGTTTTAATTAATCGCTGGTCTGATGGGCTTGAGATTAATTATTTAGCTGATCGATTTTTTTTTCAGATGGATCCAAAGAGAAGACCATTGCCTGATTACATTGAGAAGGTTCAAACTGACGTTACTCCTAATATGAGAGGCATTTTAGTGGATTGGTTGGTGGAGGTAGCTGAGGAGTACAAGCTTGTCTCAGATACTCTGTACCTTACTGTTAACTTCATTGACCGATACATGTCGTTGAATGCCCTGAATAGGCAGAAACTTCAATTACTTGGCGTTTCTTCAATGCTCATCGCCTCGTAAGCCATGATTTTAGAACTTGTTTTGGTTAATTGATTCTTGTATGATTTTGCTTAGATTTGTTATTTTAACAATGATAAGCAGGAAATATGAAGAAGTCAACCCTCCAAATGTGGAAGACTTCTGCGACATTACGGATAACACCTACACCAAGCAAGAGGTATACTTTTCTTTATTCCTTTTTTTTTTTACAATTTTTGGGTTTGATTTAATTTTACGGTTATTGATTGCTTTTGGTTGATTTTGAAGGTGGTTAAAATGGAGTCTGACATACTTAACTCTCTGAAATTTGAACTGGGCAATCCTACGATGAAGACATTTCTAAGGTATTGTCCCTTTCAACTTGTAATGTGCTTACATTAGATGACTCATATACGTATGTTGCTTATGAAATGTGATAACGTGTTATGTTTCTTAACAGGAGATTTACTAGGATTGCACAAGAGAATTACAAAGTAAGCAAACATTTCTTTAATCACTGTTGGTTACAAAGATGAAGCGAATGCTTTCTTTTCTTGACTTATGATTAATTGTGCCTTTCTGCAGAGTGTAAATTTGCAATTTGAGTTCCTTGGTTACTATCTTGCTGAGTTAAGCTTGCTGGATTACAATTGCCTGAAATTTTTACCATCTTTGGTGGCTGCTTCTGTCATTTTTGTTGCAAGATACATTCTTCATCCAAAGAAGCATCCCTGGGTAAGAGTCATTTAGAGTGTTATTCTTTGACAATCAGTTCTACTGGCAATTGCTGATTCATGTGTTATACAGAATCTAGTACTGCAAAAGTACACACGCTACAAGCCATCAGATTTGGAGGAATGCGTTCTAATTATACATGACTTATATTTGAGTCGAAGAGGTGGTGGACTACAGGCTGTCAGAGAAAAATACAAGCAGCATAAGGTATATTTACAATTAGGCAATCGAATATTTTAGCATAAGTTCACGTATTTCTAGAAGGGTATGTGTGTGATGTTCATTAACTGTAACAGTTCAAGTATGTCGCAACCATGCCTTTACCGCCAGAGATACCTGCTGCTGCCCTTGAAGATGTTACAGAATAAAAAAAGAACAGCTGAGGCCTAACTTTTTTTGGGACGACTGCAAAATGAACTTAACTGCATAAACTGGGTGTTTTGACTCACCAGCGGGTCTGGCACTAATGAGGATTAGCTTTGCGTGCTAGTGATGACAGTGATACGGTCTTGATGCTTGGCGTTTTCCTTGCCACTAGAATGACATTTGTGACATGAGCAACTGATTATGCTTATGGTTAACCGATTGAGAGTTTTGTCTTAGAAATCAGTGTAAATATTGACTACAAATGTCCATTGGCTTTGTTGTCTAAGTTACATAGAAACATTCTTTTCTTTCTATAAAGTGTTTAAATTATCTAACGAGCTTACATTTTGGATTGCTCCATAAATTAGATTTTATTGGGTTCCCCTTAACATATGTTGGGCTGGTTGTATTTGTTACTCATTGGAGGAAATGGAAAAGGGATATTGGTGTAATTGTCTTGTATCCATTCAGTTCAGAGGAAGTGCTTGAAAGTCTGAAAGCTTAAACCAAAAATGGTCGGACACTCAAAGTAGTCTGGTTGTTTGGACTGATCTGAAGTAATGCATATGTTTCGGGGCCAAGTTGTTTAGTGTTTTGCTGGACTCAAAATCTGCTTGCCAGCGTTATTTTTGGTAGCAACAGGACCTTTTCCTTTTGGACAAGTGAATGAGGCTAATGACCCAGGCCTGATCATTTGTGAAATGGAGGTTAATCGATACCTGACAATCCTGATTTCGCTTAATCCATTTAAACCAATCTTTTTCACTTGGAAGATGATTGCTATACATTCTGATTTCTTCTTTGCTGTGTTGATTCCCCTTTCATCAGTCAAGTATTAATGTCAGTAGCAGCGTGAGAATCTACAAATACAATTACGTATAACCATGTGTTGGACTTGAAGCCGATAATTGTGAATTACTAGAGTGATAAAGGTTAGAAGGACAAAGAATAGTTTACTGAAGGGACACGGCCGTGTTATGAACTGTTAGGAATGGACTCAATTTCCTGGATTTGAAACGTCAGAGGCCCATGTGTTTCATACGAAACCTTTGCTACATTCCCAGATACCTAACAATGGTTATGGTGTATGTGAACGGCAAAAAGAAGAAAAAGGACATTTAGGTATTAGGTTTGAATGGAAGGTGTTTGTATTACCCAAGAGTTTCTTGTTATCGGGAACGACCAGCGGTTGAGACCACTCAAAACGTGTACTTTAAGTAATGATTCTATGGGAAAATTTATGGCCTTCATTATAGTATTTTCTTTACTTTAGTTGGCAAAAGATTTCCAGACTGCCCAATTTTAAGCTTTGCATGGAAAGGAAGATTAGGTTCCTGGAGAGAGACAGAGAGCAGATGATGAATAACCATCACTGAATTCTACACTGTTTTTTAGGTGGAGAACAGCAGATTCTTTCTGGCTCGACGAAATAGCTATAAAGAGCAAATTGACTACTTTCCAAAGCCGACAAACACTACCCGGACAAAGAAAAATTGCACAAGAGCCAAGACCTGCATACGCCATGATAAAATTGGACCCTGTATGACCCTTATTTTTGGGACTGACAGCGACAGCGACAGCAAAAGCAAATTAGGAAGCAAAAGTTCTCGTGATTTCCGAAGAAATATGTAAAGATTAAAGAAAAAGCATAAAGTTCCTTCGTGAGTTGTGTCCCTTGTTTGCAGGGTGTACTCGATGACACTTCTAAGTTATTTGAAGCTCTTCTTCTCTTCTCTTCCCCTTCCAAACAAAGCCACACAACTTTCTTTGCTTGTGCCTTTTTCTCTCTTGCCCCTTTCTCATGTTGGTCCCATGCCATGCACTTCTCTTCTTGAATCAGCAGAATCTCTCCATGTCTCCAGAAAGGAGTATAATTTCCCACCAAAACAAAATGCACTTTCAACTTGGTTTCTTACAGAAAAAGCTACTTGTTTTAATTGCTCTGTCGTTGTTAGTGTCAAGTGAAGGGGAGACGATGCTTGTCTATGGCATAGGCGATCAGCTACCCGTTACACGAGAGAAACTGCAAGGGAAGCTTCATCTTCAACAACAACTCCAACAACATCAACGTCTGAGGCACTCGTTCGATGTGTTCATTTCAAGTAAAAGAAAAGTTCCAAATGCTTCAGATCCCCTTCACAACCGTTGAGCGATTCAATTTTCATCAGTCGTCCGTTTGCAAGGAATAATTTCTGTTCAGTGGGCAGTCGGGGGATTGGAGCTCCTAGATGTGACGGTGCGTGGTACATTCCGTCAATGATACTGGTGGTTGTGAACTTCCGAGTATAGGAAGCTACATTTTTGGATACCATGTCTTCAACAATCAGTCCCTAGTCTTGGGGTGTAAATCCGTATATCTTGCGTTTTGTATACTAAAATCATATGTATATGGATATGTTAGCAATCAAGAAACATGTTCTTTAGTAGTAGAAACATATTGTGATGAATGTTTAACTAATCAAGTTACTCTCTACTTCAAACTTTCTGGGTATCGTCTATGTCATTCTGTAACAGTTTCTTTTCCCCGTTTACATTTCGAAAAGATCCGCTCTTCTGAAATAGTACAAAATCTTAGCGGGATTTGCCAAGATACGATGAAGTGATTTGGTAGTACTGCGGAACCTACAACTTGACAAACTTGGTCGTCCTGTTTGGCCTTGAAATTCTCTTGAGATAGTTATGTCATCGTCAATAAAAAAGCGTCATTCGGAGATTGTTGATTATACATAACCACGTTTTCCGGGGAGTGGGTAATGGTAGCAGGAACCGACTGTCTCTCTCTTTTTTCTTTTCCTTTATTTCTTGTGAGAAAAGGTTATGATATATTTTGACTTATACCGCAGTTATATGTAGTTTGACAATTACAATGCCGACATTTATAATCTTTTAACTTAAAACTTGATTTGATTCTTTTGACTTAATAACCTTCATTTCATGAATGGCTTGAGATTGTGGGTACTTTAAGCTGAGCTTGCACTCACATTGGATCTTGCGTCATTACGATGTCTCACTAATTGCCCAACAGCGATTCCTAATGTAGCACGTTGGAACCTTTTGCTTATTCATATGTATATGGCTATCCAAGCCAGATACCAATTGGCATACCAACGAACTAATTAACATGATTTGATTTTGGAGGACACAACCTTATATTTGGCAATAATTCTTTAGATATGCCGTGTTGGGGGGCAAAGCGTGGCCAAATTGAGAAACCCAAACCCATAACGATGTAGGATAAGGGGAAGCATTCGAAGTTTCGAACTCCAACTTTTGTTCTCAAATCATTAAAGGTCAATTATCCTATCGGATTAGAGACTAGGAAGAAGCAAAATCATCTTCCCCAGGGTGGACTATTGGTTGATCGATCGCATAATTACTCGTTAGAGCAGGCCTAAGCAATCGGTGCTTGCAGTTCCTTTCCTAGGAAATCATTTGCACTGCACCCATTACGTCAAACATGGTGCAATCTATCAACTTTTAAAAACTCCTTTACGTTATAGCACTTAGTTTCTTTGTTCTTCAGAGGCAAAAATTACAGGTCGTGTATGCCACCTATTGCCAGCCTTGTACAATTTTTTTCATCCATTAGGAAGATGAGCCTACCTGCTAGAAATTAACTGTCATCGAATCATCCATAATTTCTAATAGAATTATAATTATTGAATAATTTAAAAATACAAATTATACAATACGAAATTATACCTAATTCGATATTCTTATTGAAATCTTTTCGATCTATCAACCGCGAGCTATTTACGCGTCTAATCTCTAACAGTATTTACAGAAGAGTAAAAAGATACTCAACTTTTTGAGAAAAATTACTCTTAATTCCCTTATACTTATTCCTATAAATAGAAAAAATATTATAGTTTTATTTTTATTAAAATTGAATATTTCAATTAAAATTAAACTCAAGCTCTTATTATAATTTAATTTAATTTTAATAAAATCAAATATCTCATATTTAATTCCTAAATTTTTTCAAACTTTACAATTAAGTTCAACTTAATTGAAATTAAATTTTCTCTTTTAAATTACTCCTTATGTATGATCCATTAGGTTTCTAACAATGTTTTAAAAACCGGGTCAGTGACTGAACTAAAGAAGCAATTGATTTAAGGGTCAATGGTTCAATCGGAATTCAACTGTGATCAAACCGGTGACTAATATATATAAGAAATTTTATTTTATATATTATATATATAAGATAATTTTTAAGTATTCTATTTAATTATTTATCTAATTGTAAACTTAACTTAAGCCTTCAAACTTCAAAACATACAAGTTTTTTTAAGTTCACCAACACAACACAAAATAAAAGCATTTTAAATAAACCGGTTGATCCTTTCTTACACCGGTTCAGAGGTTTTTATTGGTCCGATTGCAAAATGAACGGGCTAATCACTCACAAAAAAGGGCTAAGTCGGACTGTTTCATGCTCCAGGTCATCGGTTTTTTAGTCTGACTGGCAGGTTCGGTCAGGTTTTCAAAACACTGGTTTCTAATATATTGATAATGACTATAAATTATAATTATAATTAGATAAATTAAGATTCCTCTGAATTTATATTTAATTCTCCAATTAAACAATTTATAATTATAAATCAAGATTGACGTCTGACAACATATGTAACCACCCAAATATCAAGAATGTCAAAGTAGTTTAACTTAATTTGTCCATACATGGTTATGATGTATAATTTAATTCTTTTGTCATTTAATGTTCCAATTTGATAGCATATGACTATAATATTTAATCTTTTAAACTCAATCATATTTTTTCTTACTAATTAGTAATTAATATTTGAAAATATTTTTAAATGTGAATTCACTCTAGCCAGATAATTTCTTAAACTATATTTTCAAATGTCAATTCACTCTGGCCAGATAATTTCTTAAACCACTACTAACCAAGAACAGTAAAACATTATTTGTAATTACTATATAGGACCAATCCTTTGTTAACTTACTCAATTATCTCCACTTCCTTCATAACGCATCAAAGTACTATAGACTTTGATGTCCTAAATAGAATAAATCATAAGTAACATTAAAACATACTAATTCCCACATAAGAAACCTTTGTAATTTTAAGTCTAAGGATCAATTATACAATTATCATAATGAGAAAATTCACAGACATATAAGTAATATTCTATTTGGAATTCTCATAATTGTGTCACTTCAGTGAACTTATTCTCTAATAAGTATCTATACGTTTGTTTAAGTATCTCCATACTTTAATTTATGAGATCAATTTCTTTCTTTATAAGAAAGAAACATAACATGTGCTAGTTTTATTATTTCATTGATATATTGTCTTGATGAAATTACAATTAGGAACAATTTGGAAATAACATATAAATGCAAATTGAATCTCATAATTATATTCTTATCATAATTTCAATTACACAATACTTATTTCAGGGATTTTACCTTTAGTATAAAAACATCAAATGTAATTAACATAATATATAAACATAAAGATGCCTTTATTAATTAAAATAATGACAATAATAGTATTATCATAAATAAAATTGCAACTAACTGGTTGGTTGTAAAGACATAAACTCACAAATTTTCACTTGCACTAAAGCCAATCGCTAACATATCTAATACCATATCCATCCATATATTGATCAAATCTCTTGACAATAGTTTAGTGAGAAGATATGCAAGATTCTCTTTAATGGGAACTCACTCTAATGAGGAAACTTACTCCAATGTTATACTTTTTGCTCAACTATTTTCCTGTTCAAGTGAAACTTTTTGAGCACATGTTTGGAACATTAATGAGATATTGGTTCCTTTGCCTATGCAATGACATCATTGTTATCAAATATAATACTATATACTCAATAATGCTTGGAATCACTCCATGTTTAATGATGAACTTCTTGATCCAAACTGCTTCCTTTGCCGCTTCTGACACTGAAATGTATCCTGCCTTGGTTATAGAATCTGCACTGATTGATTGTTTGGAACTCTTCCAACTTATCACACCACTATTCAAAATGAAGATGAACCCTGACTATGATCTTCTATTATCTAGATCTGACTGAAAACTAGTATATTGTTCCCCTAAACTCTTCTTTTAGCTCCTCCATATACCTAGAAAAAATCTTTAGTCATTTTTAAGTACTTTAAGATATTTTTCATAGTTGTCCAGTGACCATCACTAGGATTGAACTTAAAACCTGCTCGTTATACTTAAAGAATAAAAGACATTTGGTCTAGTACAAAGTATCACACATATATCCAATTACTAAAGCATATGGAACACAACCCATTTATCTCTCTCTTCTTGTGTCTTAGGATACATACTTTGTGAGAGAGAAATCCCATGTGACATGGGTTAGAATCTCTTCTTGGAATTCTCTATGTTAAACCTCTTTAGCACTTTGTCTATATATGTTGATTGGGATAAGCCAATAAACCTTTTTAATCTATCTTTGTAGGTCTTTATTTCCATAATATAGGTTGCTTCTCCCATGTCATTCATGGAAAAGTGTTTGGATAACCAAATCTTTACAGAATGGAGCATTGTTATGTTGTTTCCAATCAATAATATGTCATTCACATATAGCACTAGGAAGTCAATTGCAGTCACACTAACCTTTTCACAGACATATGGTTCGTCCACATTTTCGATAAATTCAAACTCTTTGATTGTCTCATCAAAATGGATGTTCCAACTCTGTCACACTTATTTAAGTCCATAAATAGACTTTTGCAACTTGCATACTTGATTAGGACATCTTTTGGATTCAAAACCCTCAGATTGTGTCATATAAAGATCTTTAAGCAAATTCCCATTATAAAAAATGCTTTTTTGACATTCATCTGCTAGATTTCATAATCATGATATGCAGCTATAGTCAATAAGATCCTCATGGATTTAAGCATAGCTACTAGTAAAAAGGTTTCATCAAAATCAACTTCTTGTTTTTTTAGTAACCTTTAGCCACTAATATTGCTTTATCTGTATGTATATTACAATCCATACCAAATTTTCTCTTAAAAAATCTATAGGAATGACGAATGAGTGAAGACAAGATGAATGATGGTTGAGTGAAGCTCTTTTTGGAGGGTCATATGTACATATAAAGTAATAAACAGTCTTCAAAATGGTTTATTAAGAAGAAGTTGAAAGGGCTCTTGTGAATTATGCATGGCTTACTATTTTCCCAAAAAGTAAAGCTATTTTTATAGATCCCATAATGTCTGACCATACACCCATCAAAATAGAGAATCTTTTTAAGATGTTTATAGGATATTCTCCTTTCAAATTTAATAATTTTCTAGTAGAGGACCAAGTTTTTCATGATGTTATTCTAAAGGTCTTATAGAAGATGCAATTCATGTGTGTCTATAAGCTAAAAGTTGTCAAAGAAGATCTTTAAAAAAATCAAAGTCGAAGAGGTCTAAATACCAAAAAAGCTATTGAAAAACAGGAGAGATTTTGGCCTCTATAAGCATAATTTCATTAAATCCTAGAGACCCCTTATTGTTGTGTTATTCCCCGATGGCACCCAAGAGGGGAGGGGGTGAATCATGTGAAATCAAAATTTTGACTTATGTTTAATACTTTTAAGAAAAGTGTCACAAAGTATCACAATAGGTAAAAAAATAATAAATTATAAATGAAAGAGTAAGGGAGGAGAAATGCAACCTAATTTATAGTGGTTCAATAAACAATCCTTGCCTACATCTACTCCTCAGAGTTGTCTTAGATTTCCGCTATAGATCTTCTTTTAAGGTGAAGAATATCCTTTATACAATCTTTTATTTTGATAAAGGGGAACCTCCTTTTTATTGATTCTTTAAGGCAAAGAGGAACTCGAATCACTTTTGATAACCCCAATACAATGATCTAAAACCAACAACCAACTTACAATTCAAAAAATTGTTCACTTTGATGCTATGATAATCACAAAAGGCTCACTTACTCAAAATGAGACTATAAATGCTTAAATGATTGAAAAATACTTAGAAATGGGTGTATAGACACTCAAAAGCTTCTTGATGCTAAAAAAATGAAAATATTTATTTATAGTGTTTTGGGACCTAAAATAGCCATTAAAGCCGAGAACTAGTTGTTGTAAAAGCTATACTTGATGTACTAGTTGACTAGTGTAGCATATTGGTTGACCGGTATGCATTAAAGCTCCAAATTCACTAGCTGTTGGAACATTGGTTGATTAGTACATTATATTGGTTGACCAATATGGCACATTGGTTGACCTACACATCAACCAATGTTGCTACAAACTCTCAGTACATCCAATTTAACAACTTTAACCTATGTTAGTCGACCATTAATGTTGGATCTTGAATTTTTCTAAATTTCTTATAAATTGCTTAAATAGTTATTTATGTTTGTTTGTTGGTTTAATTTTTTTATTATAGAATTGGGTTGTTAATTAGAACTTTGAGGGAGGGAAGGATTAGAAATTGAAGGAAGTGTTAGAGATTAGCTTGAGTAGTTAGTAGAGCCACAAAAGACAAAAGAAGGGTAAAATGGGAAAGTCCAAGTAAGTGAGGGGAAAAGATTATTAAAAGGTGGTTTTGTATTGGAAGAAGAGAGAAGTGTCGTGAGAACCAAGGAGAAAGAAAAGTGAAACGAAAAT
>JANVCL010000041.1:67021-85488 GCA_026546855.1 Erythroxylum incrassatum | reverse complement strand
TTAGACACATATGAATTATAAAATGGAAATGAGCATAATATGAGTTCTAGAACATATACCTGGGATTGTCATTGAGCATGCATTGTACATAGTCCATTTATTTAATTGTGAATAAATGAATGTTTATACGTGTGCAATTATTAATGAGTGTGAAATGGGTGTTTTACATAAATGGGCTGTGGAGGTCAAGTGTCCGCATACAATTGTTTCAAAATTCGGAAGCAAATGCTATTTTGGGGCGTACTGTGAGTAGACCGAGATGGTCTCACTTTATTGTTTGTTATTTGAAATTCTGTACCATATGACTATTGAATGATTATGTAGATGTGATTGTGTATGTTGATTTTCGAACAGGAGGTCCGATGATTGTGATATTTGATTTGAATATTGAAGTGCTTTTGAATGTGAATTGGATGAATTATGTGTACTTATGTGATTATTAAATGTGTTAAAAATGTATATTTGCATATGAATGAAAGTGTGGATTCTCAACTTTAATGTTGAATGTCGGACTAAGGTCTGATGATATGCGAAAGTGACTGAATGGGCTATGCAATTGTGAGTGATGCATTCCATGACATGAATGCATGAAATATAATGGCAGTTGTGACCAGAGTAGCCAACGATCAGAGTTACAAGCTCAACGTGTGAAAAAGAGCCTCGAGCTCAAAATTGATTCAGAGCCTCAAGCTTACCGTTTAACGAGCCCTATATGGGACAGTTATCAATGAGTTCGATATCCACTAGATACGGGACAGTTTAACTACTCAGTCATAACAAAGTAACAAATGGAAAGTGAGTCTCATGTGCATTGCATATGCATAATATGAAGGATTAAGTGTATTGAATGTGATCAAATGTGAAATGTGAAATAAAGTGAAATGTGTGTGAATTATGTGTTATGTGTTGAGTGAGCCATCGATGATGGTTACTCACTGAGTTCGCAAAACTCACCCAAAATTTGCAACTATTTTTCAGGATCAGAAGAATACCTCGTTAGGCCAACGAGAGTATACCTACAGCATACAAGTGAAGAATAGAGGTCGGGATCAGTTCGCATCTGTATTGCATTTCTCTATTTTATATTGAATTGTATCTTCTGCAACTTTTTATGTAAAATTGTATTTTTGAAATGATTGAAGTGTTTTGTAATTATGAAAGGGTCGAATGGCTATTTGAAAATGGTGTTAACTGAAAATGTTTATGAATGAATGTGGGGCCAATTTGAGTAATGATTTTCGCAAAGTGTGTCACAAAAAAATGTACCGATTTCTGAATGATTGAGTGATTTAGCACACCACCCTCGCGGGGCACGATCTCGGGTATCACCATCGATGTCGGGTTCGGGTCATTGTAGGAGTGGGGTGCTACAGTTCATCAAACAACAACTTTAAACAACAAGCTAAAACTCAAAAGAGTGAAAGAAAAATGAAGAAAATTCAATGTCATAAATATCAAAGCTTCAGACATGTGCAAGCAGAACGTACTAATACCTTGAAGAAGAGAAAAGGGAAGTCTTATACTAGTCCTTGGAGTAAGAATGAATCCAAAAGTGAGGATGGTAGTAGAGAGGATTTTGTGAGTAATGTTGCATTGGTTGCTTTATATAACAAAAGTCCAGTTGCTTGCTTAACAGTAACCAAGAAGGAAGAAACTGATGATGAAATCGTGGATAAATCACTCCAGAATTTCAGGAAAAATGCAGATGAATTAGTCCAAAGTTTAATTTCAGATCATGACAGTGATTTAGAGGACAAAAGTGAGGATATTTACAAAGCCTATGAGTTAATGTATGCAAAATGGGTGCAAACATGTAAGAAGAATGAAAATATAAAGAAGGAAAACTCTTCTATAAAGAACATCATTCAAGATTTAAAGAAGAAATTATTATCTTCAATAAATGAGCTTGATAAAACAAAGTTAAAGCTGGTCAAAACGGAAAAAGGAATAAGAATGTTAAATGGAGGTATCGAAAAGCTAGAAAAGTTGCTAGAAATTAGTAAGATTAAAGGAGACCTTCAAGGAATTAGCTATAAAGGTGAATGTTCTATGTCAAATGATGAGAAAAATGGTGCGACTAGATCTGTCCAAGGAGAAATCTTCTAGAAGAATAGAAAGTTCACACCTACATGTCACTTTTGTGGGGTAATCGGGCATATAAGGCCAAATTGTTACACGTTGCTACAAATGATATTTCAAAGGGATCAAAACTGAAAATTTAGACATTCTCTATTAAATTTCCAGCAGCAGCCCATGTTATCAAAGAAAACTTGGGTTAGAAAAAATCAGCCTCACACATTAGAATAGACACTCAGTTAATATCAGAAACTGTCCAGAACCATAGCTAGTTGTTACTGGAAAAGAAATCAACTAGACATCTTACGATAGAGATGATCTGACAAAGATTAAGGCTAGGTTTGAATTTCTTCGAGGAGTACATGGACTGTGCACTTTACATTTTTAAGTATAGTTTGATGTTGTTTCTTAAAAAAAAGGGAGGTTTGAAAAGTTAACATCTAAATTTTTTGGGTTTTAATTTATTGGTTTTCTAAGGTTCAGTTGATTTTTGTGTGCCTAGCTTTTACTTAGTTATTAAATAGTATGTGAGAATGAGGCTTTGCTTGATGATTTGATACTTCTGCTTTTGGATTTTGATTTATGGAGCTATGCTGAGAAAATGTTGATGATTGGTTGGAGACCTATAAAAAGATACAAGTTTTCTATGATTTGGGTTTATCAAGTTTTATCTTGGTTTCTATCTATATCGTGGGCTGTATGTGTTTTGGCAATATGCTTTCATAAGGTTTATGTGAGGGGGAGATTGATTAAATTTGATTCTTATTTTTTGAATGCATTTTGGGAGTTTATGAACTTGATCAGTCTTATGAAGATGGAATTGAAGTAAGAAATGATATGTTGACATATGTATTAACTAGTGGTAAATTGTCACCTTGGCCTTTTGCTGTTGCACTACATGCTTGATTCTTCCATTACACCTACTGCTAATTTTGATGCTTCTTTATTTGTTGAGATTGATCGCATTAAAGACATTCTTCGTTTTGGTATTGTTTTGTTCCAAGGGGAAGATATATGACTATTTCATCTTATATGACTGTTCAATTCAGGGGGAGATTTTAAGGCATCTCTTTAACTATTACTTTTACTTTTTGACATCTTTTTGTCCTAAGGGGGAGAAATTCAGATGATTGGATAATTGTGGGATTATTGTTTCTTTGGATGTTTCTTGAACTTGATGTTTGATTAAGGGGGATTTTCCATGTGTTTTGATAACTTGATACTATGCGTTCAATTATCTTCTTTAGGGGGAGTTTCAAATATGTAACAAATAATGCCAAAAAGGGGGAGATTGTTAAGATATAGGTGATGATATATTATATTTAATTTTGGACATTATTTGATAACTGAACCTAATTGTGACAGAATTTTTGGCTGTCAATGATATTGGCTTTTGAAAAACCATAGGGGGTAGTTTCACAAACTTTTCGATTCGTTTCTAGCAAACAAAAAAGAAAATTTAAGAGAACCAAAAATAAATCAATACTGAAAATTTGGTAACGCAGTTCGGCACACCTTGTCTACGTCTACAGGGCCCTCGTCCAGCTTAATAACTTTCACCGAAGTATAATAGATTTACTCAAGGCTTTACTGAGCCGACACCACTTAACCATTGACACTATCTCTCAACCTCATTTCCCGTGATAGAATTTCACACCCAATAATACGACCACCTCATACTAACCTTAACAGAGAATTTTCTCAATCAATCTTTTAATAAAAGAACAATAAAAAAATAACTTAAGTGAATAAAATAATAAAGAACGAAAACTAAATACACTTGAGATAGAAAAGAACAACTTCTTGATGAGTTCCGCTCCACTGAAATAGATCTGAAAGTCGTCGCAATAACAATGGGCTGATTCACATAAACACTAACACGAAGCTACAGAGTAGCTAACACTAATCCACTGCACTAATACTCTTTTCACCGTAGCATAACATTCACTGCGCCATGAAATCATACCTACAGCCACGGTTCAACAACAACAGAGATTCACTTCAATTCACTCAATAAGAAAATAATGTATATGACATCAATACATGCTGACCAACGCACTACACTGTAGCTCTCACCACCTCACATACGTTGTTTTCCAATCTGCCAAAAAGAACCGCACAAAGACACTCACAGTTTTATTAAACAACTAACTCTAATCCACACACACCCATCAACTCTATTGCCGCCAACTAACATTTATTATCCCACCTTGACATAAGAGAAAAATGTGGCATTCACATCAAGCAACTCAGGTTGGCATGATTAGCATATATATAATTTCCTTGGCCAAAGAAAACAACGCACACACCTCTTTTTCACTTTAACACCCTCTATAGTATATGTTTTATTAGACAACTAATGCCATCAATTATATGCCACACATGCATATCAAAACCCCCTTACCGTATACTCACATTAGGAATAGATATCTGCAGTGTTTGTTGAATAAACAATTAACTTCTCTCACACACTCACGTTAGAGATAGGCATCAACAGTAGATAGGAGATGTGCACAATCCTTCAAGCATTGAGAGTCCCACTTCAACCAAGAGTCCCACTTAAAATAGAATTTTATCACAATTGAACCATTATCCAAAAATCCAAAAGCCAGTCGTACCCAATTTAAATTCAATCAAGTTGGATGTGAAACTTAATTATTTGCTATGTCCAATTATCCAAAAATGCCAAAATTTAATAATAAGATATACACTATATATCTTAACAGTTTTTGTGTGAAAAACTTCCAACAGTCTTGGTGTTTTTGCAGCTTCATAGTTTATAATGTTTTCAATGCTTATTTTGTTGGTGACTTTTCAGAAGTTGTACGTAGGATATTCCAGTGACAATATTGATGCTTCGCAACTGATTCTTTTGATGGACAACTTCTCATTCTTTCGTTGACAAAGCTACATTGTTAGGGAATTTGTTTTTCTTTCTGAAGTGTCTTTGTTTATGTTCGTTGTTATTTCCATCACTTAAGTTATTTTATTTTCATTATTTATTATCAAATACTGTTAAGAAAAATCCTCTGTTGAGGTTATTACAAGGCCGTCGTACTATTGGGTGTGATTTACTTTCATGGATAGTGAGGACGAGGGATAGTATCAAGAGTTGGGTAAGTCAGCTCTGTAATGTCTTGAGTAAAACTATTGTTATATTACAGATGAAAGTAATTAAGCTATGTGAGGGCCCAACAGATATAGGTAAGGTGTGTCAAACTGCGTTATCAAACCTCGAGTGTTGATTTATTTATTTTACGTTTAATTTTTCTGTTTTCGTTTGTACTAAAAACAACTGCGGCTGAAATATAATTTTTACAAAACTACATCCTATTACAATTTCATTTACTTTTTTATATATAATTTTTACAATATATATTGAAAAGAAATATTGATTCTCATATCAATATATTTATATTCAATTAATTACAATAATCAAAACGGTTCTCTTCCAAAAAACAATTGTGTGGTGCTTATTACTATATTCTTATCGCACATGGATCCAGCTAAGCCACTTTGTCAACACTCAAACAGTACGGCCTCAGTTTGTCCAGTTTCCTACGCATTTTGTCGAGGCTAAGGGCGAAAGATCAGCGCAAAGTTTCCATCTTTACAAGTTGAACAGTCATTTTCAGCGTATCAAACATTTCCTTCGTGTTTTCATCCGTGAAAAGAGAGCAAATTTTCTGTATTTCCTTTGGTTTATATAGATTAGCCTTCTGAAGAAGCAAGATAACAGAGATGGAGATAGCCCATTTCTTCAACTTGTCACTACTATCATTCTTCATTTTGCTTGCCCTGAAATTCACCATCAATAAACTTTCAAGCCCCCGAAAACTGCCACCGAGTCCACCCGCTCTACCCATTATAGGTCATCTCCACCTGTTAAGACAACCGGTTCATCGATCTTTGCATGAACTTTCTATGAAGTACGGTGAGATATTATTCCTTAGATACGGAAGTCGTAAAGTACTCTTGGTCTCCTCAATATCCGCGGCTGAAGAGTGCTTTACTAAACATGACTTGGTTTTTGCGAACCGCCCTCAAACACTCGCTGGAAAACATCTCAATTACAACTCTACAACTATGGGGTTCTCCTCCTACGGTGACTATTGGCGTAACCTCAGGCGCCTCACAACCGTAGAGCTTTTCTCTACAAGTCGTCTGGGAATGCTCTCAGGAATCAGAACAGAGGAGGTGTGGTTGTTGCTGAAGCAATTATTTGGGGACTGCTTGATAAACGGGACGACTAGGGTTGATATGACATGGCAGTTGACGGAGCTTGTATTCAATATTGTGATGAGGACAATTGCTGGGAAGTGGTACTATGGAATGGAAGCAAATAACGAAGAGGCAAGAGAGTTTCAGGATATTATAAGAGATATGGAGTCGCTTCGTGGAAGCTCTAATTTTAGCGATTATTTTGCAGTACTTCGATGGGTGGATTATGGAGGAGTTGAGGAGAGAATGAAAGCACTGATGAAGAAGATGGATAGGTTCTTACAGGACCTCGTTGAAGAGCATAGGAGAAAGAAGAGTGTTTCACCTTCCACCAAGCAAGACAAATGTTTAACTTTGATTGATGTTATGTTGTCGTTGAAAGAGACAGAACCGGGATTCTACACCGATCAAACCATAAAAGGTGTTATACAGGTAAGAAACAGAACTTTTCTTTATCTGAAGATCCTTTCTTATCAAATTAGCTTAAGGAATACGAGGTGATTATGAACAGACGACGTTGACTGCTGGTACTCAAACTTCGGTAGCTACGATGGAGTGGGCAATGTCATTACTTCTCAACAATCCAGAGGCTTTACAAAAGGCCTTTGATGAGATCAAGGCTGTTATTGGACAGAACCGGTTGTTGGATGAAACAGATTTGCCAAAGCTAAATTTCCTGCAGAACATAATTAATGAAACATTTCGGCTCTTCCCACCTGCGCCACTTCTGCTGCCTCATGAATCCTCTGAAGATAGTACAGTTAGTGGGTTTTTTGTGCCCAAAGGCACAATGTTGTTGGTCAATACTTGGAGCATGAACAGAGATCCCAAGCAATGGGAGGCACCAGAAAATTTTTTTCCAGAAAGATTTGAAGGTGGAGAAGCTACAGGGTACAAATTACTGCCGTTTGGTGCTGGAAGAAGAGCTTGTCCTGGGGCTGGTCTAGCCAAGCGAGTGATAGGCCTCACACTAGGCTTATTGATTCAGTGTTTCGAGTGGGAAAGGGTAAGCAAAGTGAAGATTGACATGACAGAGGGAACTGGGCTCACAATGCCTAGGGCTCGACGATTGGAGGCTGTATGCAGACTTCGCAATGACATGATCAAGATTCTTTCTACTTTGTGAGGAGTGTGGAGAGTTTCTTTGGTGTAGCTGGCAGGCTCAGGAGATTACGCAACTGAAAATCTGGTCGAGGGATTAGAGCTCTGTTTAGTGCACTATTAAATATTAAAAAACAAATCTGTCCAACTATTTTAGAAGGCATTTCTAGTTTGTAAATGTATGTCGCAGAAAAAACAGTAAAGCAACGTCAGTGCATCACGAGAAGACAAGCATATCATTCGGCCAGACAATGCAACAATGACATTGGATGTTGCGTTCGATTACAGATGACTGTATCAGAAATCCCTGTCAGGCTTTGGCTACTCAAACAGTAGATGAAACTTGATTGCCAACTTATCATCTTTATCCCGTTGATAGTCATTGAGCAAATAAAATGATTCGGGTCCTAATATTGGCACATCTATGCAATATTCTACACCAGAGTTTCCGCCAAATTAATTTCCTGTGAACTTTAGTCATGTTGCTAATTATGAATAAAGTGAAATCTTATGACTTTAGGAGTTTGCATTGTTAGTTCTGTTAGTCATACCCTGCCTTGAACCGATAGGGCCTTTTTCTCTAACACAGCTAACGCAAACTGAAGGTACAGATACAACAGCTGTGTCCATGGAGTGGGAAGGTCGTGCATTCCCAATAATCATCATATGCTAAAGACGGCCAGAGTAAGCTGGACAAAACGTGGTGGATAAGATCTACTGGTGGATGAATCGAGTCTTTCCAAGTTATAGCATCAACGTGTGCTCCCACCAGCACGATTACTAATATCGCTTATATTTCCCAATAGTCATAACTAACGTTAATAATTTTGATGTTGCTTAAGCAAGTTTTGAAGTCATTGCATGGCTACCTTATGCTCATGCCTCGTGTTTTTTTAAAGCATATAGGATACAATCAAAATCACCAAGCAAGATCCAATGGCTGCTCAAATTTGTGTTTTTAAGCTCTAAATGTCTTCAAAGGGATGTTCTTTGAAATGCAAGATTTACAACATAGATAAAGGTGATGCAAGGTTTCTTCCCACTATGGATTAGTTCTGCATATAGATACATTGCCTAATCATACGAGGGAGCTAATTACCTCAATCTTTTCAAGATTATAAACCACAATAATTCTACCACTGTGGTGGGCTCTGTGATTAGTGACGATTTTCTAGTTGATATGAAAAAAACAAAGAATCTTAGACCTATCATCTTTTAATTTAGTTTTCAAAAGGCCAACAACAATTGGCTTCGTTATTTGTAGATAGTCATAAATTACCTATTTTTTGTTGGGGTTGTTAAGGCTCCTTACATTCTAAGCTGCTGTTGATATTTAGATGGGATTGAGGATTATCTGGCTTTCTTTCTTTTTGTTTTGGTATCTGATATTCTCAAGGTTGATGTAAAGTTTTCTGTCTCAATCCCCTAAACTCTTTCTTCCTTCAAATTATCCTTTGAGCTCTCCTTTGTGATCTATAGAATTCCTTCAGATGAGCAATTTAGATTTACTTGCATTTTCTATTAATTGCATTTGCTTTTTTGAGGTAGATCTTGTTTGCTTATGATTTTGTCTTCATTGGTCCTTCTAGTACTGACTTCCAAATCAGAAATTGGGATATATAAAGATTTTCTTTACCAAATTCATTTTGTTTTTTCACTATCACCTTATGAGTCTAAGGAGCAGCCTTCTTTCCATTATCATATTCAAAGATAGTTTGGGATGCTACCAAGTTATCACCCTTGTTATTGTCTCCCACTAATTCTAATTAGTCACCCCTTACAAACTTTTTCCCTTTTAGCTTCTATGTTGTTTTCTGTTAGAACCCCACCCTGGTGAGGCACGTGTCCGACGTCCTACGTGACATCTAGACGCACATCCCACGAGGGAGGAATTCCTCACCACGGAAGAAATCTCAAAATCGAACCTCGTTCACTTACTCCCGAACGAATTTACCCTAATCTTCCTCAATGGAATCGATCTACTTAGGGCCCGCAATTAAATTCGATTTCTAAGTTCAAAGGAAATTTCATGACTCTAGATTAATTTGAATCAAAAATCTCCTCAATCGGATCTCTAAAGATCGAATATAGGCAATATCGCTACACAATTGACTCTCTTTGATTTAAACCGTAATTCTCAACTCAAACCTAAAACTTTTAAATTTTGCATGAAAGGGGTAGAAAATTTGTTTAGAAAACCAACACTTCAAAAACCGAGTCAAACGAATAAATTATAAACTAAAGAGTGAACTTTAGTGTTTTAAAAACACAGAAATTCAAAATGTCATAACTTTTTGCCTAGAACTCGAAATTGTGCAAACTTAGTGTCAAAAGAAAACTGAACGAAAACTCTACAACTTTCAAGAAGGATTTAAAACCTAATTCAGCCATTAAGGGGGTCCAAAGTGGCTGCAAAGTTTCTGCCCCATTGGACAATTTTCCTAAATACCTAAACAAGACCAAAAGTTTGAAAAATCATATCTTTTGCTAAAAAAGTCGAAAAAAGTCACATTTTACCTCTATGGAAAGATAAAAAGATTCTTTACAACTTTCATGAAGGGAGCAAAAATCAATTCAATCATTAAAAGGGGTACAAACTTGTTCAAAGCTGCTACCTAAAATGACCAATGGAACAGTACCCGTGAACAGTACCTGAATTGTTCCAAACTTCATAACTTTTTATTCCTAACTCCAAAAATTGCATACTATACCTCTATGGAAAGGTAAAAAGATGATCTACAACTTTCATGAAGGAAGCAAAAATCAATTCAAGCATTAAAATGGGTAAAAACTTGGTCAAAGCTGCCGCCTAAAATGACCAATGTAATAGTACCCGAGAACAGTACCTACATTGTTCTAAAATTCATAACTTTTGATTCCTAACTCCAAAAATTGCATATCATACCTCTATGCCCTCACTTCATCTTATTCTTTTAATTCTAACAATTTAGCAAAATTCTAATTTAACTAAATCCCTTCATTTAAAAACACTAATCTAAACAATTAAAACCCTAAATTAATTCTAACTAAAAAAATTTACAAACTACACTTTAAAAAAATTTTAAACAAACCTATTTAATAAAGAAAAGAAATCGGGGCCTAACAAAGTTCGTACGTAGTATTTAATGTATTGTCAACATTAAAAACTAGAGAGACTATCAAGTTCTAGCCAATAAACATAAAAGTTCAGTTTTTTTTAGACTAGAATATATATCTATATAACATAAGTCAAATATCATATATTAAATTTTGTTAGTTTACTTGTAAGCATTACAACAATCAAATAATTATGAATTTAATCATTCCAATTAACAATATATTATTTTGATAATTGAACGATAGACTTTTTTGTGTCAATCACACAAAACAATAATATTAATATTCTCAGAAAATATATAAACACTAAAAAACGAAAGAGTAAAGAAAAACAATTAGATCTTGTAACTGTTGAAGAATTAAACTTCAATTAATCTTAGGATAGAAAAAGAGAATTACGCGTGATTTTAAATACAATTCAAAAAATAAAGAATGTAGAAAATAAAAATAAACTAAGAGTAGAGGAGATAAAATGGTTGCTCATGCACCTCTATCCTTTATATAATGCCAAAATACTGTCTAATCTTCCTAAAAATAAGGGATAAAAAGAAGAACAAACATAAATATAAAATATCCCACATCCATTACAAATTATCATATCAAATACAAATTCTACCTATTCAAGCTCCTAAATAGAGCAAAACAAAGGAAAAACTAACTAGACCAACTAACTGTAGAATGGTCTTATCCTTTCAATTATGTTTAATTAATTGTTGAGATGTCATATTGAAGAAGGTATGGGCACATCTTATGCTCTGAAACTAAACTAAGGCGTGGGCATAGACCACTTTTACAATTTTTTTTCACAAACTTTCATTCTTTTTTAAACTTTACCTCTTTATTCCTTCTTTGCCAAGTATTCACTTTCCAGCACATTTTAATCCACTACAGAAAAAATAAATTATATAATTATAATACATAATTCCAAGTATTTTATCAATCAAAACATAGAGAAATAATACAAAATATATGTATATTATGCATGCTATCAAATTCCTCCTCACTTAGAGAATACTTGTCATCAAGCATACATTAGTTCAAATTCATTCACCTCCCTTCATATCCTTCTTTATCACTTCTTAACTCATACCTTCAAAACCTTAGTCACCACGTCCCATTAATCTAAACCAAAACACAATAGGAATAAGTAATTCATAATATAAGTTCTCACAAACTACACAAGCAAGCAATCATCCTAACAATCTTTTTGAAACCAAATGCAACATGAATCAATACCCTCTCATTCGTTTTACGTTATAAATTCAAAATTTTTAGAGTATTAATGATCTCTCATGTTAATATAGTAAAACTCTTAGCAAATACTTGCTTATACATCACATTGCTGCTATTGTATATTGAAATAAATACAAAAATTTAAGGATATTTGAAATTGTTACAATAAGGCTTAAACAAGGTTTGACAAAAAAAAGGACTCTTTTAGGTTTACCAATTTAAACGAAATATACAAACTCATTCACATTAGTTTCAACTAAAAAAGTTCCATAATTCTCTTGATTCAAGCCGCTTAACTATGATCATACAAGATTTTTCTCATTCCTTCCTCTTTACTTCATTTCCATTTTATCTCATTTTCTTTATTTTTATTTTTTAACTTACACAAACACACATCAATATGGAAACAAGAATATGCAACTTAAATCACTTTAGCACAATTTTCTTAATGATATTTTAAATCTCATACAAATAGGCTCGTATAGTCCTTCAACGAAGGGTCCAAGATTAAGGAATATCAATAAAAAAAGGTAAAATGTGGTTTATATTATGGTTCATTTGCAAGAAAAAGAAGGCTAATGTTCAAATTGGTTAACTAAGAAAGATATAATCTAGGTGGCTTTTTAAGATTTCAAAATGGTTAATTCAAGCGCCCTTATCTTTTTAATATATCTAATCTTACAATGTGATCTCAACATATATAACAAAAACAAGTTTTAAAAAAGTCAAAGTATGTGATAATCGCTCAATTTAGACAATTGATTACAAAATAATAAATGCCCATCGGCTTAAAAACTCACAATAAAAATTAATATGTGTTAGATCCTTTTACTCCTTTCATTTAAATCAATCATCAAAAATAATTACTCAATGCATAATAGGTGAAAACTCAACCATTCATAATAATCTCTCTATTGCATTTCAATCTAAATCAATTATTCATAGCAATTGACGTCAATTAAATAAAAATTTCAAAACAAATGAGAACTCAACAGAGATAAGTTAATAAACAAGAACTAAGACAAGTTTGACAAAATTTTCTTTTTGCAAAAATTTAGCCAAAATCATAAAGCAAAAGCAAAATCATCAAATGAGGCTAAACATTAAACTATCCTCCCCTAAACTTATTTCATACATTATCCTCAATGTATTAAAATCAATACTCATCAATTTTAATAAAAATAAAAGTATAAGAGTAAGTGAAAATTTTCTTTGAAGGATTTGAGTATTTTTAGGAAAGACTAGACTTTATGTGCTCTAGAATCAAAAGTAATCTTATTGTAAGACATAGGCATGTGTTATTGAAAGAGTGCAACTCGATGTTTTATCCCTTAAATTTATGAAGTGTGAAAATAAGCCATAGGCACATCTTATTTGGCGATTACTTCTAAATGTTTTGTGCTTTGCTCATGTGAAGTACGAAAAAAAATTACAAGTATGCCTTATTCAAGGTCCGCTTTTAAATGCTTTGTTCTTTGCTTTTAATATTGAATCTATGAAGTATGTATATGCTCTATTAAGGAAGTTCTCTACTCTTATAACAAAATAAAGTATCATAAGCTGTGAAAAATACTAAAAAAATCAAAATATAAATAAAATTGCTAAAAAGGTTCCATATTGGGTTGCATCTAAATCAGTGTCTTTCTTTAATGTTTTTAACTACACATTATGGTTCTTCATATTTCATAATTTAGGCATTACAAGACAGGTTCTTCAAATTCTGTAATTTTTTTAGTGCGAGGTTATTGCCAAGTGTGACCTTTAGATTGTTCTTGTCATCCAACACAAATAATTCCTACACTACGCGATCAATAATATCTATAATAGAGACATATGACACATCACTAAGGTATCTTATGGTGTCATAAATATTACATTTGAAGATTTCTCCATTGAATTTTATGGTAAGTGCACCAATATGCAGATCAATCTTCATTCTAGATGTCTTAAGGAACAACCTCTGTAGTAAAACAAATGTGGAGTTATGATAATTATCTTCTTTCATATCAAGTACATAAAAGTTAGTAGCAAAAATCAATTCATTAACTTACATTAAAACATCCTCTAAGACTTTCATAGGATATACAAAAAAATTATTAGTAAAATGAGTAACTAAATCTATCTTTTTCAATAGATTAACATTTAAAGATTTATAAATAGACAATGTCATGACATTAATTAAAGCACCCAAATCATGTATAGCTTTCTTAATTCCAACATTGCCATACATAGGGTAGTGAATGTACCTGAGTCTTTGCATTTAGGGGGTAGTTTTCTTTATTAATGCATAATTCTTTGAGAAATCTTGCATAGCGAAGTACTTATTTATTGCAATGAGTAAAGGAATGTTTATCTCAACCTTGTGAAAGGTATCATGAATTTCATTTTCCTCCTCTTTTTTGCATGTGGTAAATCTTTTTAGGAAGTGACATTTAGTCACTAACGCTCTTGATTGTTCATCATTGACCACCTTGGAATGAATGGATTGTTGTTATGGGGTTAGCACTTCTTTTTTTTGTCTCCTTTAAAGCATGACTATGAGTTATTTTTGGACCTCTTTCCTTCAACCCTTTTCCACTTTGCAAGTTAATTGCACTTGCATTTTGTTTCTAATTGTCAATGTGTTGTGAGAGCAATTTACCTTGTTTCTCCAATCTACTAATCAATACTGCTAGTTGACTAATTTAATTTTCCAAATCTTAGATGCTTGATTTTGTCTCCTGTTGAAATTATAGAGACTTAGTAACAAGTTTCTGACCATATCTTCAAGATGCATACTTGGCTTTGAGGTAGGTTATTATGGTGGACCATAAATTTTGAAATTTTGATAACCCTGGTCGATAATTAAAGTTGGGGTGATCCCTTAATTTTTTATTATAAGTTTTGGAATAAGGATCATATTTCCTATTTGGTGGACCCTAAAATCATCTAATCGCATTAGCATGCTCTTAGGCATCATTTTAAATTGTTAGTCACATATCAATTAAGTAGTTATGAGCAACATAAATCCCACAGTTGTTGACTTGTTTCACCTTTCTCATAGCCATCTATTGAAAAATAGACGTTAAATTAAAAAAATTGGTTCAAGATAAAACACATTTAGCTCATTCACTCATATTGAATACGAGTCTTGTTTAAAGCCAAATTGTTAAGAATCTACAACTATAGTAGATATTAAATCTCTAGCAGCTTAACAAGTTTTATTCATAATGACACCTCCACTAGCTGCATCCATCATCCTTCTTTCCATTAATAAGAATATTTCATTTAAATATTAAATGAGAAATTATATAAAAATTCCATATCAAGGGCAGTTTGCATAAAATTAATTGAATTTTTCCCAATATTCATGAAGGATTTTAAAATCATTTCACTTTATTTCGTATTTCTAATAACAAATGAATTGTGTATAGCAATGAGCAGACGGTCGAATAAACAAAATAAAATTAAGAAAGGGGGACTATAGATGATAATTGAAATAGATTAAAAGAAAAGACATAAAATAAATTGAGAATTCAATTTAATAAAATCAAATAACATTGAACATCTAGCCCAAGATATAATTTCAGTTTTGATTCTTTGAATTGACCATCAATGCAAAGATAAACCCTTTTGTTTCTTAATAAAATGGTTATGATTATTAACAAGCTCTAATAATATATCTCTCCTTACTTTTTCGTTAACCAAAACATGCTCTTTGATTAATTCCTTTATGAAAAAGTAAACCTAAACTAGCTTTTAGGATTTAATTTATTAATAACTTTAAAAATTAGATAGACCACCAATTATAGCTAATAAACACAAGTTCAATTTATTTGGACTAGATCATATATCCCCATAACATGAGTTATATCATATATTGAGCTCTGTTATTTTACCATTAAGCATTAGAATAATAAAAAATTATAATTTTAATCATTTCAATTAATAATATATTATTTTGATATAATATTAGTAATATCAAAAGATATAGAATTTTTAAAAAACAAAAAAAGTAAAGAAAAACAATTAGATCACATATTTGTTAAAGAATCAAACTTTAATTAATCTTTGGCTAGAAAAATAGAATTGAGTTGCAAATAGCTCTAAAAGACAACATAGAAAAATAAAAATGAACTAAGCAGAGAGGAGATGTTGGACCTGAACTTTTCTTGGAAGCTAGAATTGTTAGATGAGAAATTATTGATTATTATTCATGAGTAAAGAAAAAAGGAGAGTTCTTGAATTTGAAATGATATACAAGATTTAGGTAGTGAATGTAGTAAGTTGATGATGAGTGGGTATATGTGTGTGTGTTCTGTTATTAATGTTCATGATCAATCATGGACTATAATTTGTTTATGGATGATATTGAGTTTAAATGGAAGTTGAGAGAAAGAATAGTGATTGAGCATGAAAGTTGAAAATGCAAAAAAGTAATAGAGCATGAATATGTTGACTATGAATTCTTAGTTTTTGATGATTTTTGACTAAACTTACATATTGTGGAGTGGTATGAAATTATGGTGAATGATTTGATTGAAATGGAGTAGAAAGACTAGAATAAAAATAGAAGTGTTGGATTTTGAAAAGTGGAAGTCTGAAAATTTTATGAGAATGAATAGTGGAGTTAGATTTGTCGATCTGAAACTTCTGTGATTTTTCTAGGTTTATCTAGAGACATTTTGATAAAATTGTCATCATAAAAGTTGTATCTTGTCTTTCTAGCTTTATAACGCTATCAAGAATGACATTTTTCGATATCGAGGCTAGAAGTTATGATCAATGAAGTTTGTGTTGCTGTATAGGGTGAATTTTCGGGACAGCCTCATTGATTGGAAATTTTTACCCTTAGAGGTAGAAATTGCTTTTAAGTTCTTCATGGAAGTTGTATAGCCTTCTTTTAGCTTTCCATTAATACCAAATTTGAAAATTTTGGTGTTCTGGGTCAAAATGTTGGGACCCGATCTCGAAATCGGACCCCAACCGAAAAGCGAAACGAAAAATGGAAAACCAAAGAACGAAAATCGAACCCGAAAGTGGGCCAAAGCGAAAACAAAGTATCTGAAACGGAATTTGAATTCCGAAGCAGAAACATAAAGCGAAAACGGATCCGACATCCGACATCCGAAAACGTGTATTGGACAAAAACTATCGAGTCGCGCTGGAAACCTTAGACTAATTCAATCCGAAAATCTGGTAAAAATTTTTTTTAAAGCCATCTTTATTCAACTTATGCAAATCTATACAATTTCCCCTTTTCTTGGAAATTATCCTTGATCAATTTCTCAATTTATAATCCTTTTCTTATACATTCATATAAATCCCAAAACTCATTTTTATACCCATTTTACCAAAAATTCGGCAGTGATATGTGCTTAATTGTTGATATTTTTAATTAATTTCACTTAGCAATTATTGATATAAAAATAATTAAGATACTCACTTTAATTAATATTTTATTTGAGGTACAATTTGGGAACAAAGAAATTAAAGTGAGTCAAAAGTACCCCGTTTGAGATATTTTCTGAAGATTTATTATTACTTGTCTTTATAGAGGAAGAAGAAAAAAATAATAACAAAAAGCAAGAGAATGAAGTGAAGTAGCGCAAGCAGCAAATAAATCAATCACGCAAGTCACGAAAGAGGGCTTTGAGATTAAAGGAATCAAAGGAGGGCTGACATGAGAATAAAAGGCAGCAGCCTTTTAGTTGAAAAGTAGATCACGCAATCAGCTACAGGGAACACGTGCTAGCAGGTCCATCCATGTGAGGTAGGAAAGAGCACAAGGTGAAGAGGCTGGAGACACATGGCGTCAGGAGATTTCAAACAGCAGAGGCGAGACAAATAAAATACAAAGGGAGGAGGATAGCTGTGCGCTGGGAACAAACGTAGAGGAGGAGCAGGAAGTTGTCTTGTCACGCAGTAAGTGGGAGCAGTAAAAGAGACAGCAAAAAAATTAAATAAATAAGAGGACAGGTTGTGCATGAATTATAATGAAATCAATTAGCCACAAGGAGTCACGTAGGCAGCAGTGAAACGCATGCTCCAGGTGCGGCGTTTTCACAAGACAGTAGCATCAAACGGTTCATGAGCTAAAGGCATATAGGATTTAAAGGTTTTAGGCATCAATCAGCACGCTACAAGAGTCACGCAGGAGACAAGAAATATTGCAACACGTGGAGGCTTTTAATTTATCTGATGATTACAAAAGCATGGACCATAGGAGTCGGCGCATGAGAGGAGAGCACGCGGCAATATAAAAACAGAGTAAAAATCAATTAAAGCATTCAACGTGAATTAGCTACAGTGAGGAGCCGCCAAACAAGAAACTAAATTAGCACAAGGACGAAGCTAGAATTGAGGCGCAAACAAAGATAAAAAAGGAGCCCTGGGTTGGAGAAGAAAGGCTGGCAACGCTAGAGGCGCAAAATAAAGATGAAAATCAGCGCAACAGCAAGGACACAAGGCAGCTGAAAGGGGAGCAGAGAAGAAGAGAGTAAAGCATGGTCGGATTAGATAGGGAAACTCTAGTGTTAGGTAACTAAATTTTTATTTCTTGGTGTACGGAATCTTAGTTATTGAATTTTGCATGTTGTGAGATTTTGTTCTTTATTTCAATTGATTTATTAGTCAAGTATCAATTATTTTTCTGTGTCATTATTTGATTGTTTAATTAGACAACTAGGAGCGCAACTAGTTTGTGTTTTTATTCAATCAATCGCTAGATTAAAAAGGTTGACGTTCAATTCTTTTAATCA
>JANVCL010000040.1:76679-91011 GCA_026546855.1 Erythroxylum incrassatum | reverse complement strand
TTATGGCTCTTTGTTTATTAAATGATTGTAAATTATTGTTGAATGATTGTATTAACTGCAAATGTTTACTACTGTCTCCTGCTTATTCCGCACGAATGAATGTCTACAAAAAAAAATATGTACTGAGTTTTAACGGACTGATGTAGTATGCCACCCTCGCGGAGCACGGACTCGGATATCACCAATGATATCGGGTTCGGGTCGCGTGAGAGTGAGGTGTTACAACTGCATTGCTTACTCTCCTATATGTGTATACACAATGAGGAATCTTCCTTCTAGACATTAAGTTTATTGAATGTTCTTCTATGATGATGAAATACACTATCATGATTATAAGTATGATTCCTACTATGAATGAAAGTTTGATGTATGTTTCTTTGAGGCCTAAATAGGTGTGAGTGAATTTGCATATTATCAAGAAAGTTATGAATAATTTTCCTATGAGAGTATTAATCTCTATGCCTAAATTGTAAACCATATATGAAAGTATGATGCTTGCTTTTAGAATTAGTCTTAGTGGATATGGCTTGTGTATATATATGCTTAGATGTGGGTACACCATACTCATTGGTCACATTAGACAATGGTTTTAGTTATGCAAATATTCTCCTTTTATAAATGTGATTCTATAATTGGATTCACTTTTATGGTTATATTATATTCAATTTATATCATTGGAATTCTTATGAGCTCCAATCTTTTTTTAAAGTTTTTTACTCCCTTTAGTGAATTTGGATAATAAATCCTTAAGAGCATGGATCTTCTTTTTTAATGTCACATTTTCATACTTTACTATGTCTAATGTATTATTGCCATTAATGGTCACATTTTTTTATTCTTTGATCTACATTTTTTTATTCTTTGATCTTATACAATTCATTTTTTATCTTTTTATTCTCATACATGTATGCATCCAACTATTTTTGAAGTTCCTTGAGGTTAGAAGATAATTTCTTCCTTTTCTTACTAAAATGTCATATTACTATCACTATCACACGAGTTAGGAGTTAGACGTTACCTCATATTTGTTCATGGTTGTAAAGCACATATGAACTATTTCTCCTTCCAATTGTTCTTTTTTAGATTCACTTATGTATCCCAATTAAGGTTTTAAGTGCTTTCTTCTTATCCTTCCTCTCCTTCTTATAGCTTCATTCATACTTCTCATTATCTTTGATTAGATGATATTATGACTTTATATGGCTAGATTTTCTATAGTCAAAGGAGATAATGTTAGAGGATTTAAGTTTTAAATCACCTTTACCCTCCTTGAAATCCTTTCTTATTCAGAATTTCTTGTTCAGGAACTTTTTAAATTTTCTTATGATTAAGCCAATGTCTTCTTCAACGCTTTCACTAATTGATGTCTCTTCCTCTTTGTTTGATTCTTCCTTTAAGGCTTTGAATGCTAAATTATTTTCTTTGGAATTGTCATTTCTTCTTGCATCTGTTAGAGCCTCATTTTATATGCAAAATTAGATTCATAAGGTTCCTTCAATAGTAGCGCTGATAAATCCTTGACTTTTTGTATAGCCATCACTTTAGCTTCCCACGTCTTCAAAAGTGACCTAAGCAACTTTCTTGTCATTTCAACATTAGTATAAGTCATTTGAAGACATTTAAGATCATTAATGATATCAATAAATCTAGTGTATATGCAAGATATGCTTTCATCGTGCTTCTTTTGAAACAATTTATATTGATATGTTAATGTGATAACTTAGCTCTCATTTACTTGATTTATCCCTCATGTGTAACTTCTAAAGTGTGGAAAATTCCATTAATCATTTCATATAGAGACCCTATTGAATTTATTTCTTCCTAATGCACAAATTAGGATGTGTATTGTCCTACTGTTGAAAGAAATTAATCTTTTATCTTAAGGTCACCATTCTTTCTTTAATTTTGGCACCTTTTTATTAATTAAAATATTTGTAGGAATAAAGGGACCATTTGAAAATATTTCTCATAGTTCTACACTTTTGGCCATTAAGAAAACCTCATCTTAGTTTTCTAATAGAGGCAATCATTCCCATCAAAGATAAAAAATCTTTGTTATATGATAGGGACAATTATAATAAAACAAAGATTTTTTTTATCATATCAAAACCAATAAAACAAAGATTTGACTAAAGAAAAAAGAGACGCATTGGTTCAATAATCAATATTCCCTTTTTCATCAATTCTATAAGAGTAACATCTTTTTGAATCATTACAATATTGACACTCATTTCTCCTCTTTGAATAGAGGATATAATAATTGATCATAGATTTGTCAGTCTAAGCAGAAGACTTGATTCAAAAAGCTCTCACAAATGCCAAACATATCTTGTTCCAATTTGTTAATGAAACATCCATTAAAAATTCCATTAAAAAGGTTTGGATAAATTAAACTCATCTTACCTGTCTTATTGCTAATTATAAAGAATTTGAACCAAAAATGGATGCATTCAATATCCAATTTTCTGACAGCTGAAAGGGGGCCTTTATTAACTTTTGATTTTATCTGATTTTCTTTATTGACAGATCAAAAAGAAGAAAAAGAAGAAAAACTTCATTCTACCATACTATCGGATCTCATAGACTAGTGTTGATTGTAGTTTGCCCTTATTTATCTACATTTATGTACAACACAAAATTGGAATTCTTTGCATTTTTTTTGCAATCCATTAAGAAGTAAAAAGTCAAGTTTCATTCAAATTAATCACTTTGACTAGCTTGACTAACCGTTTTTTAAACATAAATTATAAGTTAAAAGGCAGTACGAACTAAAATGAACAATGAAGTAGCAATAAATGTGAGAATATTTACTTCCATAATCTTATCCTTTCGTTATGATTTCCTTCGCAATAACTTAGGATTGAATCCCACAGAGATGATAACATCTATAAATTAAATGGGATGAATTCCATGGTGATGATGTCCAATCAGATCAATATCATGAATAACAATATCTGAGTTATCAAATCGATTCATCGTCACACTTGGAATAGTATAACACAAAAACATCATTTATCCATAAGTAATTAAAAAAATGTATTCCTAAACCAATCGAGAATTTCGTTCCATTGCCTTATTTTTGTTAATTATTTATTTATCATTTTTCCAACTCCATTTGTTTCTAAATTCTGAAGTAAATGGGCTTCTTCTAGATGCGGGATTTCCTTAGTGATATTTTCAGAGCCTTCTCTTGTCACATGAGTCTAAATATCGGTAAAAAAAATATTTGCATGATTCTTTCTACAGTTTACTGTTATATCACTCCCGAAACCCATTCGTTCGATTTTTCTTTAATTATAAGAAACAATAAATAAATACTTGTTTGTCACTTCCACACCTTACGCAGGATTTATAGCTTGGACTTTCCCTGTGAGTCCATAAGGACCAGACACCCATATTCCTGAACCATACAATTCGGTTACATAGAAAACATTTTTTCCTATCATCATGAATCGGACAATACTTATATTTTATTTCTATATTGATATTAATTATGAATAACTAAGAATGAAAAGAATAAAGAATTTAATATTAATAGCATAAATTGGAGTAGTTTGCTAAATTCCTATATGAAAAACCGTAGGAGTGTATCAGTTTTGCAAACTCTTCGATTTACAACAGTCGTTTATACCATATTAGGAATTCATACGAATTCCTAATGTTATGAAATAAAATGTATTATTAATCAATTCAAAAGATGCAATATTTTGACATAACGGAATTCTTTTATTTCGAAATCGTAATTTGAAGTGGCTCTTTCGTTCATTCATTGGAAAGAGCGAATTTCTTCAAATTTCAACAATTGAGACATCCGGAAACAATATAAGAAAGACTCATATATTTATCCATCAACATTACAAGTAAATACTTCACACGAGATTCTTTGTAATTGTAACACAACTAAAAGAAAATTTGTTCTTACTTATGTTTAGAGATATACCTGTCAACAAATATCTAACAAAAGAACATATTATCAAGACAGAGAACCCCTTTGATCAAAATAAAATTTCAATCACAATGTTATTTTCTTTGTTCCTGAATGAGTTTTTCAATTATTTTTAGTTTTGTGCTCTACTTCAAGTAAAGATTCAACCTTTTTCTTTTGCACATATAAGGAAAATGCCTTGAATACCATACTTTTTTTTCTACAACTTTTTTTTAACAATTCCTTACACATCTTCCACCAACGATTGATTATGAACTAGTTTGAAATTACTCTTGTTTATAACATTATAGTGAAATGTCCAAAAAGAAATCATTGTTGGGAAGGTTATAGTACAGATGAGTGATATTTTAGTTGGTAAATTAACACCTCAAGTGGCAAAATAATGTAATTGACAGTATACTTTAGATCGGAATCGGGAGAAGTACTGCCTGATCGTTTCTACCAACTTTTTACCCCGATTTATATTCTTTCTATAATTAAAATTTCGAATTCAAAAGAAAATTATCATTTTTTAATTTTATATATTCAAATTCATCTTATATATTAAATGTCAATATTATGCATAAATTTTCTTTTCAATAAATTAAAGAACCTATATTAGTAATCCGTTGGGTATTTTGGTCTTCCTATTCATCAAATCATTCTATTCTTTCTTAATCATCCGTTAAACTTAAAGTAATATTATTCCTAGAATACATTACTCTACTTGAATTACTTGAATCCAATATAATTTAGAAATTGTATTTAATAATTGAATTGAATTCAATTTCAATGGTTAATTTCAAAAGTCTTTGCAAAAAGATCTATAAAAATAATGATACAATTTGATTTCTTAACTCACTTTGTAGTCCTTTTAAAGCCCACTTCTGTCCCATACTACGAGTGAAAGGTGAAATGAAAAGAAATATAAAATTTCCTTTTCAATTTATCAAAAGAAAGAAAAAATTGGGTCATAAAAATGTTCTTTATGAAAGAAATAATAAACAAACTTTCACAATAAAAAATAAATCCAATTCTATTATTTCGATTTAGATACATATATGACTTCAATAAAACTAAAACTAAATAATATCAGGATTCGACAATCAAGAATCAGACAATTAATAAAATTTATGGCCAAATTGCATCTATGGAGTGGACAAATTATTCACTGACTAGGATTGAAAATCTTATATTTTACATATCCATACAATTGAGTCATTGGGTTTTCGAAATAAAGTGTAAACAAGTGCTTCAAATTATTGCTATTTAACTAGGACTTGTTCTAAAAATAAAAAAGACAAGGCATTTTGAATTGTTTGTGTACTCTATGGATAAAGGAACAAATACAATTGAACATAGTAAAATAAGAGAATGAAACATTTATTTGAAATTATTTGTTTGGAAATTTCCCGAAAAGCTAATCATAGATTCTTCTCTCCATCGAAACAATAGGGCCATTATACTCATTACTAAACTTGTTGAAAGCATGAAATAGAACTAAGGTCTACTTTTTTTATGAGAGTTTGAGTGGATCATCAGAAGAAGAATTAGGCAAAAAAATTAAAATACATTAAGGAAAATTTGTTGTTCTTTCTAAAACTTTCTCAGTCATAAGTCTAAGTTAAGTGAAATATTTTAATTGCTTTTTAGTTATATCTATTGCAAATTCAAATTTGAGTATAAAATTATCTTTATTATGCCATTCATACCTAATTTATACATTCCATAACCACATATGGAGTTAGATACAATTTTATGAGATTCTGTAACCTATAAACAAAATATAAATTTTTTATCATTGTTAGATCAATCCATATAATTGGATTAAGAACGATTCAATCAACCTTGCAGCTTGTATAGTTTGTTGACCATACTTCATGAGACCAGTTAGCATGGGGAACATATCATAAATAGTTATGAAAAATTTTATATTTGGTTCTTCTCTTGGTTGAGACGTCCGGCAATGACATGCATTGCGCGCTACGGTGGAACTCTGGTGAGACTCCCCCTAGTCACGGGAATGAAGTCCACTCCCCCAAAACTAGAAGACGATGGTCAAGCAATGGTCAACGAGTTGGTGGAAATCCATCTTCTTGGCACAAATGAAGAAATAAGGCCTAAAAACATGATTTAATGGACATGTCAGGCCGTTTCGCTTTTATTGCTTGAGAATGGAAAAAGTAACCAGGGAAAGCACCTTCCTGCAATGACATGCAATGTGCGCTACGGTGGAACTCTAGGGAGACTTCCCCCAGTCATACTCGTGATTAGGGGAATCACACATTCACTCTTAAGATTGTCAATTTATGATAAAAGTAACTTAATATTAATCGATAACATAATCAAACAAAAAAAAGTTAAGGAGTAAAACAAAGGAAAACTAATTTATGATAAAAGTAAATTAAAGAAAGCAAAACTAATTTATACTAGTTTCAAACACCAATCTTGCCTAAATCCACTCTTCGACACATTTCTTAAAAATTTAAGTAATTCTCTTTTTTCAACGTGCTAAAGAGGAAACTTGTTGTAATAATTTATTTTTCATGAGTAAAAAGTACCTCTTTTTACAATCTTTTTCTAAGAAGAAGAGTATCCATATTTTTAAAAGAATTTACAAATTCAGAATACCTTATTGGGTTTAGGGTTAAACTAGCTGTTAAAAATAAGAAATCATCATTATCAATTACTTCTTCATGTGTATTGATTGATTAATATGCGGTTGACCAATGTAGTAATTGTTGGAACATTAATGTTACTCTTAAGAAAGATTGCATTGGTTGATCAATGTGAGTTTATAGATGCACTAATTGTGGTTGATCGTAACACATTGGTTGACCAATGCACAATCAATATTGCTACAAGTCTTTGTACACAACTTTAACTTATATTTTTCTATCATTAACCTATATAAATCTACCAATACACCTAAAATCATTATTCTAATATCTTTAAATGGGTAAACTTAATCTTTTTAATGCAAAATTAAGTTAAAAATGTTCTTTAAACGTACCCAAATGTATGTTTTAATGATCTTCTTTTCTTTAAAATCAAAAGTCTCATGCAATGAGCTAAAATATAAATGTATTTATTTATAAAAAGCCTTTAAACTATCAAAGTGATTAAGCAGGAATTATACATTACATATTCATTTATAACTTTGTTACGCTTGTTTTTTCTTGGTCTTGATTTTGTTCTTCATTTAATGAAAGTACATATAAATTGAAAACTTACAGCCGTGAGTTAGGTTGCATGGCTGTGCAGCTTGGTCTTTCCTCCATTGCAACCTGGTCTTTCCTCCATCTTCATCCCAAAGAGAAATTGTTTCATCCATCTTCGTCCTAGAAAGAAATCATCCTAAATGTTGCATAATTTGATTAGGGGATATGGGTTGGGTTTTGCAAGGTGTAGGAAGGGAGGCGAAGAGACTTGTAGTTATTCTGATAAGGGACGACTTCTGTATTGTTACAAATAAAATGACAGAGGACGTTGACATTGCCAATGTTTATCGTTATTCATGCTCTATCCTTGTCCCTAATTATGTGATAAATTTACACGAGTAGGAAGGAAGCGAAGAGAAGAGACGAAGATTTCTGTAGTAATACGAAGAAGATGACAGAAAACATAAGCTAGATTGGCTTGACTCCTAAGCTACATATTTTGGGTAAGAATAATAGAGAATTTAAAATTTAAGAATAAACATTTTAAAGGTAGACAGAATAAGACAAGTTATACTAATCGAAGATATGTACTCGTAAAAAAACAAGTAATTGTAATTGTCTTCTTCCAATTCCGAACGCTCGGCGGTCAATTTCAGCGGCTTGGTCCTTGGACCGAAGCAACTTGTCTTATGGTATTCAAGTCTTCATCACGTCAAAGTACGTTCAACTTTGCTCAGAGTCTGAGCTAATCAACACTTGACCTCAAAAGGTTGAGCTAATCAACACTTAAGATAATATCATGGCGTTCCTTTTTTTCGGCTACTGATGGAATTGATTAAGATATATATTTGGACACTAACTTGTGGGCCCCACGTTATCAACTTGGAGGTCTGACCGTTGCTCAGGACCGACTCAGATCTTGATCTTACTCGAAATTTTAATATTTATATTCGCAAACTGAAGGGGAGGGACCTATCGTTCGCCGAGCTTCCATGGAAAACGGCGACAAGCTACAGATAGTTGTGTTTCCATGGCTAGCCATGGGACATCTCATACCATATTTTAGGCTTTCCATACTATTAGCCCAAAAGGGTCACAAAATCTACTTCGTATCCACACCGAGAAACCTTACGAAACTTCCTAAAGTACCCCAAAACCTGTCCTCTCAAATCAAACTAGTATCCTTTCCTTTACCTCACGTACCAAACCTACCACCACATGCAGAGTCCTCCGCAGACGTTACCTACAGCAAGCAACAGTTGCTGAAGAAGGGCTTGGATTTACTTAAACAGCCATTGACTGCTCTTCTCGAGTCCTCTAGACCTGACTGGGTTATCTTCGACTATGCCTCTCATTGGCTACCTTCTACAGCTTCCATGCTTGGAATCTCCACCGCATTCTTTAGTCTCTTCACCGCTTCTTGTCTTTGCTTTATCTGCCCACCGTCAGTAGCAATTAACGGCGAAAACTCGAGGTCAAAAGCTGAGGATTTCACTGTAGTTCCCGAGTGGGTTCCTTTTGAATCAACTATTACCTATCGTCTATATGAAGTGACGAAGTATGTGGAGAAAACTGAGGAGGACGTGTCGGGACCGTCTGATGATGTCCGGTTTGGTGTTTCTGCTGGAGAGTGCGATGTGGTGCTTATAAGGAGCTTGCCGGAGTTTGAACCAGAGTGGTTCAACCTCTTACAAGAGTTGTACAAGAAACCAATAGTCCCCGTCGGGTTTTTGCCACCAATCCCGTTTGAAGATGAAGAGACTGATGATTGGAGTGATATCAAAACATGGTTAGATAAGCAGATAAAAAGGTCAGTGATTTATGTTGCTCTAGGGACTGAGGTCGCTCTGACGCGAGAAGAAGTACATGAATTAGCTTTCGGTTTGGAGAAATCATTGTTGCCTTCCGTTTGGGTACTGAAGGACGCACCTGGGTCAACTCAAAACGTATTGGAGATGCTCCCAGATGGGTTTAAGGAGAGAGTTAACGATCGCGGGCTTGTTTACAGGGGATGGGCTCCACAGGCGAACCTATTGAGCCACGAGTCGGTTGGTGGGTTCTTGACTCATTGTGGCTGGAACTCAGTTATTGAAGGACTCACGTTTGGAAAGGCATTAGTTCTACTTCCGTTTATCAATGATCAAGGACTAAATGCAAGGTTGTTGGAGGAGAAAAAGCTTGGGAGAGAGGTTCCAAGGAACCAACATGATGGATCATTTACTAGGGAATCAGTGGCAGAGTCCGTGAGAATGGCTATGGTGGGCAACACGGCAGAGGAATTGAGAGATTTGTTCATTGATGAGAATCGAAACAATGGCTTCATAGAAATGCTCGTAAAACAGCTTCAGGAGAGCAGGAAGCGCGTGATGGTGACCTAAGAGAATGCTCTTTCCTTAAGTACTTGCATATTTTTCCCTTTGTTGAGGGGTTTATCTTGAAAATATTTCACTTCAAGACGTACTCATCTTGGTTCGTCACTGCGTTATGTACTTTTGCAATATAATTCTTTTTATATCTAGCAATTTAATGAAAAGTGACATTATGATCGGTAAAAGATTTGTTCTTATTTGCAGGCTCTGTTTTGAGCTTGTGAACATTTCAATCACTCGGAAGCACACAAATATCACCGGTAAGTTATCATTCTCAATCACTGACAAGAAAAAGAGTGATCAAACTAACAATGCTGCTCAGTGTGTAAAGAATCCAAACACATCGTTATAAAGAATTAGGTACAATATTATAAGATAATTTGAACATCACAAGTAAGTAACTTTATAAGTTCAAGATTTCTTAGAACTAAAGAGAAAACTCTCATGATTATATTAATGATAAAAATGTCCTCGATTGAGAAGAAACAACTCTTTAAATACTAAAACATAATATTAGGCTTTTCAAACTTAAATAAAAAGTAGGGTTTTAATTAGGTACAACTCGAGACATGATCGTGTTGCAAATATTTTAATACTGTTGGACATGATTAGAATATGCATGTATTTGAGTTCAAAGATCCTTATGTATCTATAGAAAGTTAAGCATGGTTTGGGACATGCTCTTTTTGAAATATCATAGATCCTCCTATGAACTTGCAAGCTAAGATACAATTTGGACCATGCAAATATTGGAGGTTGAGTTTCACTATTGAGTTGTCTAACAAATTATGCGAGTTGATACATAGTCTTTTAGGAGCCAATATTTGCATCTAAGTCTTCTCTAACCTTTGCTCAAATTGAATTAACTAATGTATGTCCTTAAATTTGACTTGATTTTACATGTGTAGCCACTTCTTTGACCATCATATTAAGCGCATTTTGAAGCCTATTTTTTCTTGTTTATGTAATTTTTCGCTTGACAAATTCAAAGGATGTGCTGAACATTTTCATGTAGTTGCTTCACCGTTTCAACTTTCATTTTACTATCTAAGTTGCTTTTCTCTTGAATAGGAAAAGAGATAAAATCCAATAGAGTTAGCAGGTTAATGCTATAAATAACCTCAAAAGGTTGACAACTACTAGTGGTTTGGGCATCTCTGTTATTTGCAAATTCAATGAATGATAAACCTTCTTCATAAGTTTTCAACTTCCTATGATTGATAGTATGTGATAAAATAGTCAAAGTACTATTTAATATCTCAGTTTGACAATCAATTTGAGAGTGATAAGTAGTGCAAAAACAATTTTTTGTTCCCAACTTTCTCTACAAAACCTTCCAAAACTAGTTAAAGAACTTAACTCCCTATCATACATAATTCTCCTAAGAAAACCATATAGTTGTATTATCTCTCTAAATAACAAATTGGCTTTATTGGTTGTGGTGAGTGCGTATTTGATATATATATTTTTAATAATATCATATTTGTCTCTATTACAAATCTATCACTCATTAACTGAGTAAGTTTACCTATCATTGGTAAATAATATAATGATAAGTAGGAGTATCAATCTTATAAAGAAGCAATACTGATAGAAAAGCATAACCCTATGAACTAGTTTAAAGGTAATAAAAAAAAGATAGTTTCTATAGATTTTTGAAATAATAAAATATAAAATATAACTTAACTTAATATTGACAATAGCCATAGAAATAAATGATAATTAATCAAAAGAGGATACAATCAAATGACTGTCTATATAAGTAATTCCCCTAGCAACACTTTTGAGTTCAAAAGTTAATTAACCTATGATTGGATACATTATATAGACCAACACAACTTTTTAGATATTGAAATTGAACACTCTTGCAATCATCTATACTCTAGTTAGTTAATTCGTATATCCACTAATGCTAATACTCTTTTAAATTTCTGACGTTTTACAAATTGTTATGAAAGGTTTCATCCTAACATTAGGAAGATTATGTAGGTCTCTCTCTCGCACTCTATTTAACCCATGGTCCACCCATAAATAGACTCTCTCAAGTTGTCCATAGGTTAATTAAAATAAGATTTAGATGTTAAGATAAATAGAACAACATTAAGACTAACAAAGAAAGCTTATAGAAATATACCATGTTTCAAAAATTAAATTAAATCAACTCATACAAAAATAATCACTAGGGTTTTATATATCTAAACATAGAAAAGTTAGTTAGATAATAAGAATGTTTAAAATAATAAATTCAAAGACGAAGATCGAGAAATCACAGTAGAAGTGAATATAGATGAACTCTTTAAATATGCCAACAACTTGATCCATTAAGATGATATATGGATTTTGATTCTTTATTAAATAAATTGAAATTTATCACTCAAAGATTGGAAAAGCCTTCTGATGGTTATCCCTAGTTTTTGGAGGGAAAATGGTGTTTCCTCAAAGTATTTTTTGTATTTTAAATGATAGCTAAAGTCCCATAAAAATAAGGTTTTTGCAATTAAATATGTTTTACATTGTTTGCTTTATGGTATGCCCCATGATCAAGCCTAAACCGTGGGCCATCAAGGTTTTTATTGGGTAACAAACACGACATCTAGTATGATTGTACCTCTAAATCGTGTGTCTCATTATTTTCTTAAAGATGAATACATGATTGTTTCCCTCAATCATTGGTCTCAATATTTCCTTAAAGGCTTGCACACAATTATAATGCAGGCCTTAGGTAATTGATCATTACACATGATCCTTTTAAAGTGCTGGGCTAGCACACGGGTATGAGCTAGATCGTGTTCCTTCAAGAATTATGAATTTCTTTATATTTTTGCTGTGAATTACCTTTAATTCTTAAAAAAATATTATTTTAATATCTTATTTGCATAATTACTTAAAAGATAATAGAAACTAAGTAAATCAAGGTAATATAACATTAGAATTAAGCAAATATTTAATAAAATGGCATAGTTTATGTACATCAAGTTACATCATCAGTTTTAATATATGCAAGCAAATGTGTTATCTTATAAGACTTATCAAAAATAAAATAAATACAATCTTTACTCTATTTAGACCAAGACAAACCTAAAATAAAATCCATAAAAATGTCGACTCAAGGTTCTCTAAAAACTACCAAAGGAGTATACATACCATATGGCATATTTTAAACTTACCATGTCAACATGTAATACAATTAGCATAAATTCTTTGAACATCATGTCATAACAAGGTCAAAAGAAAGGTCCAAACAAAACGTCTAAATTCTTTTTAATGCCAAAATCTCCCACCAATCCTCCCTCTTGTGCCTCATACTCTGACAACTCTCTTAAAGAACTTTCAAGACACATAACTTATTTTCCTTAAACAAAAGCCCCTCAAGCTTGAAAATTTTTTCCAAAGCAGTTTTCTCATAAGATTTGAAGGTTGATGAAAAATCATTTTCATAATCTTATAATTATTTAACATGTTTTAAAGCCTAATAATTTTGCATTTACGATAGAAATTAAGCATACCTTCAAGACATCGCATCAACCATAACATTTTTCATGCGTTGCTTATATTTGTATAAGGATACATCTCAATAAACTCCATCCATTTGTTATCTCATCGATTAAAACTTTATTGCCCTTTCAAATGCTTTAAGGACTTATAGTCGATGTGAATAATGAACTATTTGGACCACAGATAATGTTGCTAAGTTTCTAAAGCTTGCACCAATGCATATAGTTTTGTGTTGTAAGTTCGATAATTAAGAGTAGCTCTATTGAGTTTCTCGCTAAAATAGGAACTTAGTTAATTTTTATTACTTGTTTTTTACAATTTGATATCAATGCACATTCCTCACGAATCAAACCTTTTTAAGAACAAGAAGGAATGAGATAGCGTATAAACTTATTCTCTCTAATATATCCTTTCGATAAAAGCTCTTTAACTTTCCTTTAAAGTTCCTTAGTATCCTTTACATTATTTTATAAATCGATCAATTTGAAATGGTAGCACTATATATGAAATCATTTGATATATATTCACTTTATTGGTGTTAAACCACAATATATCCTTGATGAATACATCTTGAAAATCTTTTTTTTGGAAGTTAAGTAAGTATATAGCCTAATGAAAAAGTTATAAAGCCAGTCAAAGTTGGAAACCTCAGTAATAAAGAAAACATTGGTATATGATAACTAGGTTGTTGAATTAGCTAAAGATTTTAGTACTAGCATAGTATCAGAGGTTGGTAAGTTTATAACAATGTTCAAAAGAAAAAGCTAAACTATCCCTTTTGGCCTCAGCATATAGTCTGACTTATAAATAATTTTCCTGATGCTATCTTCAATGGATCTTGATGAGTTTCCAAAGATATAGGAATTTCTTCCTTCTAAATAATGGAGATAAGTACCCCAAAAGCCTGTAAAAAAATTAGATCACTATTACTTTAGTTTTATATTGGATAAGTAATTCAGTATATTGATCCATCCTGTAATTGGGATGTGAATATTGAATGTTCCAAGTAGTAGATTCCATAGCCTAGAGGAGAAAGCATACTCAAAGAATAGATGATTGTGAGATTCATTATGACACTACAAGAAAAGTAGGAATTAACGACGGAAAATTAGCGACGGAACATAAATCGTCGCCAATTAGTGACGGAACACTTATTTCCATCGCTAAAATCAACGTAAAAAATTCATTTAGCGATGGTTATCATTTCCGTCTCTAAAATTGGATCCCGGCAAAATTAGCGACTGAATTTAGGGACAGCAAAAGTTTCGGTCGGTAATTGCATAGCACATTAGCAACGGAATCCAATTCTTGGTGGGTTTTTGATTGTCATATATAGTATTGATTTATGTGTTGAATACTTTTTGTTGTTAAAGAAGAAACGA
>JANVCL010000040.1:43178-76579 GCA_026546855.1 Erythroxylum incrassatum | reverse complement strand
AAGAAAGGAAAGGCATTCGTTTGGTTATGCGCATGTTGTATTTTAAGCTAATTTATTGTGAGACTTGGATCTTAGTCGTATTGAGAATTTTTGGGACATTTATGTCGTGTGTATTTAAAGTTGTATCTATATTTTTTTATTCGAATTTTTGGGATTGATGTTGTATTGTTCGTAATGTATTTATTTTGGGAATGTAAATAGTGAGCTATGCTTTGGGTATGGATGAGGTTGAGATGATAAGCGTTGATCTTGAATTGCCAATTTCTGCAAGTGAGATATGTTAGTGGAAAAAAATGAGAACTTGTGTTAAGCAAGGAACCACGCTCAAGTATCACAGTATTCTGTTAAGCAAGAGTTGGATTCCGGAAACGGAATCCAACAGCTTCCCATTCTAGCCACTTATCCCTAGTCTTCTCTTGATAAATGCCTTTTATATTGCAAAACTAAGTTTTTTAGATTAGACACAGTTAGTCACACAACCATGTGAATGACTGTGTCTCTCAAAACACCTTTAAATCATGAATTTATACATTCACAAGAGCTTACACGGGCAAAAGACATAGTCGAGTATGTTATTCATGCGAAAATATATCTCCACATGGGCAAAAACAACATCTTCAAAGCTTTACATGTTTATAGTCTCTTACACGGTCCTTATGCACAACCATGTATATTATTAACAAGGGGGTGCATTTTCACACGAGTGTGTGAATCTAAAATAATTTTAATTATTTTGTGCATGTGAATCTAAAATAACTCCAATTCTTCTGTTTATGTCATAATTTCTCCCAAATTCTTCTCCATTTTATCCATAAAAGGTAATTCAGACCTAAAAATACACTTGAAATAAAATAAGTACCAAAAATAATGTAAAAATATCAAATAATAAGCAAAACACACTCAATATGGTAATAGTCGTTTATCACTAGGATTCTTTTATTGGGAGGATGTTATTGTTGAAATCCAATTGGAGAGCTCTATTTACATTGCCTCTAATTCCCCTAAGAAAAATACAATTGGATCCATTATTTTAGGTTGTAAATGTTCGTATATAGGTTATTTTAAGGTCAAGGCATATTACCCATCTAATCAACATGTTCGATTAGCTTTGCTGCAACCTTAATTGCTTGACAATCTAATACTACATCTCCTCCTCCATATAATTCATACAAGATCATCTGAGCTGTTTTTTGTGTGACCAAAAATCCATCAATCTTCTTACTAAAAGTTTTTGCTTAAACTACTAAAGTTGTAACTACATCTACATCATAAACTCCAACCATCTTTTTAAATTTAGCTCTAATTAAATTCCATGATAGGTATTCATAACCTTCTCTTCAACTCATGAGTCGCTTTAGGTATCTTGCTATTTAGGGTTCCTCCAATTGCAACATCTATCATCTGACTAGTTGAAGAATTTAAACATTATAAATTGTATGAATATATAACCAAACAAGAAGACCATGATGTGGGCATCTTCTCAGTAAATCCTTAAATTTCTCTCACGTATCATTTAAATTCTCTAAGTCAATTTGGGCATAGGAAGAGATGTCATTCCTCATCGTCATCATCTTGGCTAGTGGGAAGTAATTTGTTAAAAATTTGTCCTCCATTCGATCCCAAGTCGTGATTGATCATTTACAAAGAGAGTTTAGCCACTAGTTGGCTCGATTTCTTAATGAAAAAGGAAACAACCTTAGTCTAACTACATCATTAGTGGCCTAGTTTATCTTAAAAGTATATACTATCTATATAAGGTTTGGTTTTTTTTGCTATAGTTTTGTTTATGTGTTCTCAAATTCTCACTTCCACTCTTCTTCACTTTGTCTATGTCTAATTCTGAGGTTTTGCAAGATGTTCTTTTGATTTCAGGATCTCCCTCAACTAGTTCCGTCGATTAATTTGGATCATAAACATATGCAACTTTTGAAAAAGAAATAAGAAAAAGGATCATTATTGATCAAATCTAAAATATCAAAAGAAAATAAATGAATGCAAAGGAAATAAATGGTTAGGTTAATAACAATGAAGCTTTCCTAATATCCTAGTCCCTAGCAATGATGCCAAAAACTTGGTAGAATTGTATGCAATGTATATAACTTAGTTTTGTTAATTTGCAGATTGTTTAAGGCAAGTTCAACTATCATTCTATAGTATAAGTCTCAAAGTACAAAGTTTCGATCTCATAAAGACTATAAGTACTAGTAATAACTCTTTTCATGTTATCTAACCTACAATTTAGGTGATGGTGATAATTCATATTTAAAATAAAATAAAATAAACTAACGACAAGTCCCCAATAAAGAACTAGAATAACAAAAAAAAGTAAAATCAACCAATAGTCTGAATCCCCTAAGAAGTCTCATGCAATCATCATTTCACTAATCAATTAATTCTCAAGTTCATTGGATCGTCAAAATTCCTCAATGATGCTAACAATTTTCTCAAGATTATTAACACCTTACCATAGGTTGATTAATTGAAATCTATTTCTAATTAAAACCTCTTGAATTGCATTAGCTGATTTATAAATTTCACTATTAGGTTTGACCCTAACATAGAATATTTATGTTGACATATCTCTAGGTTCACATGTAACTCCTTTCAATTATGTTATGTCTATTCATTTATTGAATTTATCATTTTCAATATAAGAAATCAAACATGAATTAACATATTGACAATATTAATTCACAAATACATAAGAACACATTATCGAATCTAAAAAAAACTAAAGAAAAAAATTAAATTAAATGAAAGTCTCTATAAGATCCATCCTAGGATTCATCTAATCTAATATCAAAAGAATTTAGCTCATAATCATAGAAAACAAAATACCAAAAACTAAAGAATAAACAAAAAATTGAGGATGACATTATTGAAATCATTAAAATCTTCAAAAACTTAGCTCTAGATTATGAAAATCTGCTTTAAAGTGGTTTTTTTGGTTGTTTCTTGTGCCTTTTGTCGTTATAAGCTTTTTCCTTACATTTCCCAAGTCTCCTGTACCTTTTATCACTTAATCTTATCGTTTAAAATTCAAATTTTGAATTTAGGGAGATACATGGACATTAAAATAGATGTGTTGATGGTTGTGTTCTTTAAATAGATGTCTGATACTTTCTAAAGCTAACATTTTCACATACACAAGTGTGTACCGTTAACATGGCATTCTCACTATTCAACATCTTCCCAATGAACATGGGCGTGTTCTACAAGAAATGCTCAACACATTGCAAAACTCTCTAACATGGCCATGTTGATGTCCTGTGCTCCATAACTCAAACAAAATAGCTTAAAATTACTTCAAACTTGTTTGAATTTGTTCCTTTTTGCTCTAAGTGAGTGAATTAAACCTAGAAAAATATTAAATAATGCTAAAATCAATTAAAAATACTCAAATAATGAAGCAAAATGCACTAAATATATGACTAAATGAATAAATCACTACTATCACAAGGTAAGGGGGAGTTTCCTATGTTTTATGGTTCTAGCATACATGTTTAGATCTTCAAAGAAGAATAGTTTTTATCCTAGATCAAACTCCTACATGGAAATTCAAATACGCTAGAGTTCATAAGGAAGGGTTAGCAACAGAGTGGCATCAACTCTTCTTGAAGCATCAATTAACATTATAAGAGCCTTCATAGAGTGAGTACAAAGAAGTCATTACCTAAAGGTTTGGAGGAAGCCTTTGTCAATCTAGTAAGGACTTAAAAATGCTCCAATAAACAGACATTGTGAGGATCTACAATGCATCATTTGATAGGTACTCCATGGTCTTCATTTTTCTGAAACTTACTTGATTGATTTTTTTCCTAAAAGGGTTGAAACTAGAATTAAATTATCAGTCAAGAAGATGAATCCAAAAACCTTGTTGTAGGCTTATATGTTGGCTAAGAAGCATAAGGTAATTGCTTTTGTATGTTACCCCACCAACAAATTTCCATATAAAACAACCCTTCCTATTTCCTCACCACTATCTGTTGTAGTATCACACAACAAAACACATAACTAGACAAGTTTATTAACCTTACTTAATCATGCTCCAAAAAATAAATACCACAGACCTTAACACAAATAGCAGCAGCAATTACGTAGCAAGGGACTTGAGGAGAAGAGGGCCAAAGTGATGTTTTTCAATATGATAAGAGATATACCACATAACATAAGTGTAAGAAGTCAACTGAGAAAATAGGAATGAAAATTAAGGAAACTAAAGAGAAAACTCATATGGTCTCCTTAAAAGCAATGTCAAGGGCAGAATACAAACAAATGATAACGGTGGGGATACATAAGGGAAGAAAAATCCAAATCTTAATAGGTAACAATAGCACTTATAATTTGTAGATATCAAAGTGATGCAAAAGGAAACTTACTAGCTTTCATCTGTTAATAATGTCAAAGTGATAGTAGGAGGAGGTGCTTAATTATGGCAACTACAAGATATCTCTTTTGTCACTCATGCTTTAATATTGCCACTGGGTGGTTGTGACATGTTCTTAGGAGTTTAATGGTAAGCTACCTTTAATGAGGTTTTATGCAACTTTGGGAGACAAACCATGTAATTTAATCGGAAGGATAAATAAGTATTCTTAAAAGGGGGGAATCCCTAGATACCTTAAGTTTATCAGAGTCAAAAGGTTAAAGAGATTACTGGCCAAACCACATAGCACTAGTCAATGATGCATCCTAAAACTTCATCAATCATTAGAACAACACTTCCATAAATTGACTGTCAATGGTGTCAATATGGAGGAGCAACAATAGGTAAAGTTCGAGAGTCTATTAGATGAATATGCTTTTATATTTGTTAAACCAAAAGGCTTACCACTATACAGGCATAAAGGCTATAGAATTGAACTCCAGAAAGGGATAGAACCTTTAAATGTATGACTATATCAATATGGTAGCTTATAAAAATACAAAATTGAAGAAATGGTCCCAAATATGTTGAGGCAAGGAGTAATTCAATAATGCAACAAGCCCTTTGCATCCTCGGTGGAATTGGTTTAAAAGAATGATTGTTTTTGGTGCATATGTGTTAATTATAAGGAACTAACAAGTATACAATGAAAGATAAGTTTCTCTTTCAAGTGATTGATGAACGCTTATATAGGCTTTAAGGTGCTACCTAGTTCTTAAAGCTTGATTTAAGGTTAAGGTATCACCAAATTCACATGCTTCCCCTTAATATCCCAAAGATAGCCTTTAGAATACATAATGAGAATTACAAATTCCTAGTGATGCCATTTAGGTTTACCAATGCCCTTCCACTTTCAAAACTTGATTAATGACATGTTTATAACTCACATAAGGATATTTCTCTTAATGTTCTTTGATGATATTTTGATTTACAACTCGACATTTAAGGATCACTTACAACACCTTAAGAATACCATCAACTAATCAATTTCTAGCTTAGAAAACACATGTATTTTTACAATAAACAATATTGAATACTTAAGACATATTACCTCTAGGAAGGGGTGGCAACTGATCCAAGAAAGATGGAGACGATCGTATGGCGATTTGTCCCCAATAATGTGAAGGAGTTAAGAGGTTTCTTAGGGTAGCATAGTACTATAAAAGATTCATTAAACACCTTGGCACCATAAGTGTACCCTTGACTAATTTGCTTAAGGAAGATGTTTTTAATTGGAAACAAAAGGTAGAAAGGGCATTCCAAACACTTAAACTAGCCTCGCTTTAGCTCTTATTTTGTCTCTTCCAAACTACTCTAAGCCTTTTACTATTGAAATAAATTGTCAGGGAATGGGCTACAAGCAATACTCATGTAAGATGAACATCCAATAGCTATTGATTTGCTTAAGGAAGATGTTTTTAATTGGAATTAAAAGGTAGAAAGGGCATTCCAAACAATTAAACTAGCTCTCACTTTAGCTCCTATTTTGGCTCTTCCAAACTACTTTAAGCCCTTTACTATTGAAAGAGATTACCAGGGAATAGGCTTGGAGCAATACTCATCCAAGATGAACATCCAATGGCTATCATAGATACTCGTATAGAAGGAAGACTAGTGATGGGGAGGGATAAATAGTTTAGAACCAAACTAATTGATCTAACCTGTGAAGGATCAACAAAGGGCCATTACGGGATTCAAGTAATTCCATGAAATTACAACCACTCCTTCATTAGAAAGGCCATTTAAAGAATGTGAAGAATTACTTTACACATTGTTAAGTTTGCTTAAGAAATAAGTGCAAAACTAAAGCACCTCCACATATGTTACAATCTCTCCCTATATTTGAACAATGTTGGACTGATGTTTATATAGACTTCACAGAGGGATTACCATTGTCTAACCTTTTTCCATGATAATGGTAGTTGTGGATCGATTCAGTAACTCATGTTTTGTGGTTCTTAAACACCCTTGTATAGCTGAAATAGTGGCACATACATAATTAACTAACGTATTCAAGCTGCATAGGATGCCTAAGTCTATCATTAGTGACAAGGATATAATATCTTTAAGCAATTTTTGACAAGAATTCTACAAGTTATAGATTACAATTGTCTTTAGCATACTACCCTTAAAGAGATGGTCAAACTGAGGTTCTTAATAGGACAAGAAACTTATTTAATATGCATGAGTAAAGAATTTCTCAACCTTTGGCATCAATAGTTGTCGCTGAATAAATGGTGGTACAATACCACTCAAGCTCTCAATTCTACCCCTTTTGAGGTTATGATGGGCATGTCCTCTTATACATGTGCCTTACTTTGTAAGAGACTTAAAGAAATAAGCCAAAAAAGAGGAGAAGGGACAAAGAAGTCCATATTGGCAATCAAATTTTTGTCAAACTACAACCCTACAAATAAGGATCTAGCACCCATGTTATAAAGTGATTGACAAGGTGGAAATCGAGACATGTAAGTTAATGAGTTTTCGAAAGGTGTTCTTATCTATCCACAACGTGTTCCGTGTCTCCTAATTAAAGGGATAACTACGTGCAGCTACACCGAATTTCTTCTGTCTTACCTATTACCCTAAAAAGAGAGGGTTTGAATAAAAAGTCCTCAAAAAAATAGAATGGTGAAAAAAAACAAAATAAACAAGCCACACAAGTGTTACAACAATAGTCAGAAAGTATCAAAGAAGGGGTGAGCTGGGAATTCTCGTTTAATCTATACGAACACTTCCCACAGATGAACCTTGTGGACAAGGATAGTTAAAAAGAAAAAAGAGAGAGAAAAAGCAAGCAGGCACTGATGTGAATAAAAAGGAACAATTCATCCCACGTCCACAACATATATATAAATATTATGTCTTATCAAACGACATGATGACTATAGTAATATTTTGGGGAAACCAGATAACGATTTAGCCCAATCTAATGAACATCATAGACCATTACATAATAGTTATATATACGCAACATTGATAATGAAACATATCTACAAATATTTCTCTCGCAGTCTCGCTCTCTCTTTTTATTTCTGCTTCCTTCGTATCATTTTCCTTAAAAATTCCTGTTTCACATCTTACCACTTCCCCGAACATTTTGCTGTGCATTTCCTTAAATATACCTAACATGAGTTATAATGTGCAATTTCGTTTTTGCTCAGCAGATTCCAGGAACTCCTACCTTCTTAGCGTCCCAAAATTCTATTATTAGGTTTATGTCGGTTAAATTTTCTATCTTAGACTTCAAATATGGCCCCCTAGAAGAGTTCAATAATTTTGTATCCAGTTTAATAAAGAATCAATGAATTGTTAATTCGCAACCGAAGGAGCATGAGTCGTAATGTGTTACATTAGTCTTGCGCTTGCTTGACTGGATGAGCTAAGTTGTATATAATGAGACCCAATATTAGAATCACACTACCCAAAAGAAAGAAGGAGCTCAAACTTGAACCCTCAAGAAGGTAGGGTAACAGAAGAGAGAGCACGTAAATTGAAAGTGGTACTACAAAGCAAATGACTATGTCTGTTAGCAATACAAGCAGTAGCGAAGCTACATAGAAGGGAGGGTGGGTAAATGCCCACCCTCAAAATTTATTTTCTTTGCCCACTTTCAAAAATTTTTTAAAAGAAAATATATATGTATATAGAAGTTGCCTACCTTAAAAAAATATCGTTGCCCATGGTGGATTGGATTAAAAAAAATTATATATATATACCTTACCCCCTAAAATAAATTCCTGTCTTAGCCGCTGAATACAAGTTAGCATTAACAAAACATTTAACCCACGAAGAGTTAATTCTGACAAAGTTTTTGTCAATACTGAACATTTTGAAAGTATTATATGGTAAACTTTGAGGCTGAAAAGTACCTTTTAGCTCCATTATGGGTGTATCTTCGTCGAAAGTGAACTCTGCTAAAGAAGGCCATACACAGGTGAGAGAATCGTTAATCTTCTTTATTAAATTTGAAATTCAAAAGCCTCAAGTACTACGGCTACCCAAAGTCCGCTCCGCCAAAACATAGAGGACAGAAATTAAAATTACTTTTTTTTATAAAAAAAAAAGAATATAAACTCTTCTTAGAATAGAGCCACCACCTCCGTTCAAGAAATTTATCCAACACCACTAAAGAAGAATGGAGTTGGTTGAAGAGTTCATGGATTCAATGCTGTGCGTTCCGGGTTCCAGATTGATTCAATCTGGTTTAGTTATTACAGATTTCACAGGTTCTCTCAAACTTAGCCTCTAGGTAGATGCATCAAGAACACCAATCTTATTGTTTTCTAATTTCTGGGATGCAGAGAAACCGGTTATACTTGTGAATTCTGGAGGCGAGGCTCTGCAAAATATGAGAATTGAAGTTGAAGAGGACAGGTGTTTTCAAGGAGGAGATGTTCTAAGGACAGATGAAATCATAGCAAATGCCGGTGACTTTCCGTCCTTCTATCAATCAGCTCGGTTTGGTGACTTCTGTTACGAGTTCGTGAACCTGTTGGCAGGAGAATATGTTGTTGATCTTCATTTTGCGGAGATAGTGAACACGAATGGGCCTAAAGGAATGAGAGTCTTCGACGTCTTTTTGCAGGAAGAGAAGGCAAGTGTGCACTAGGTTTAGTTTTTCTTTGTTCTTTAGTTGATTCTTTAAAAACAATGGGGCTCGTTTTGTTTACTTCGTTTGATTGCAGATTATATCTGAACTTGATATCTATTCGATAACTGGAGCGAACAAGGCGTTGCAGGTCGTAGATTTGACAGTTAATGTTGGGGAGGATGGGGTAATCTGTTTAAGGTTTAAAGGGGTAGTTGGGAGTCCAATAATTAGTGGGATTTGTATAAAGCAGACAACAGATATGCCAAGTAATTTTCTCTTGTCCAGTTTTGATTTGTTAATCAGTTGTTGAATTTCCAGTCTTTTATTATTGACTCATGTGCTTTATCTGGAACACATAGTGGAACAGGAGCATGTTACATGTAATAATTGTGCTGGTGAAATCAAAATTTCACGGGCTGAGGTTAGATGCATTTTGGATATATTCTAGGTCTTGAATGATTTTGAATTTTCACTTATATGGGGTTGATTTTGATGGTCTGCAGAGTAAATCTATGAGAATGAATTCATTGGCCAAGTATGAAAAGAGGATAGAAGAACTGAAGGCTCAGTATCAGCTAAAAGCAGATGAATGCTATGAGGCCTGGATGTCACTTACAGCAGCAAACCAGCAGCTAGAGAAGGTTAGCATGGAACTCGACAATCGGTTCTTTGAAAATATGTGCTTAGGTAAGGTAGACACAACTGGGTTTGAGACTCGTGATTACAAGTCAAACTGAAATTGATCTAGAATCGATTTCTTTAGATCAAGCTCTGAAAAAACAAACAGTAAAGCTAAGGGACATTTCAAGTCAATATGAACAAAGTAAAGAACGATGGGCCACCTCCATCAACAGATTAGAATATAAAATAAAGGTACTTGCTTTCTATGTGTCTTCATGATAGACATGTGGTTTATGATACTAAAGTTATTCTCTGATATGTTTCAGATGATGAAGATCAAACAATCTCTTCTGTCCAGTGAAGCTTGTGAATGTGCTGGTTCAATCCCAGAATTGAATAAGATGATATTTGCTGTCGAAGCATTGGGTAAGTTTGTAGAATTGCTTTAGTCAATTATTTAAGGGAACATTGATCTCATTGCCTAACTGAAATGTAGTTGGCCAGTATGGCAATCTCAAGCTGAAGTTCAATGATGAACAAGTAAAGAGAAAGGAGCTTTACAACCAATTGCAGGAATCAAAAGGTGTATATCATGTTGCAACATACCTTTAAGTTATATAATGTTTGATCCTAGTCCAATCAAGTTTATTCTGTCTCAGGGAATATCAGAGTGTTCTGCAGGTGTCGACCATTGACCAAAGAGGAGATATCAGCTGGATATCATATGGTGGTAGACTTAAGTACTGCTAAGGATGGGGATCTTGGGGTACTCACAAGCTGTACTACAAAGAAAATGTTCAAATTTGATCGAGTTTTCACCCCCAAGGATAATCAAGGCATGCACTGCTTAAACCATCATAAAAACAACCTGCAATATTTTCATTCAGCTAATTGTGCAAAGTCCTCAATTGATAATGTGGTAAATGGTTTAATCAGCCTTCCATTCCATCTACAATTTCTTCATCCTATTGAGTATTGCTTTCCGCTTTTGTAGTTGGCCAATGCTCAATGGTTAAATTTTGTTCTAATCATCATTATCTAGGAACCACACCTTTGTCTGTTTATTTCTGAAAGTTTTCGTCTATTTTTAGCAGTTTCTTATTCATGTTCAGTAAATTTGACAACTAGCATATTCACAATGTTTTTCAATGATCCTGTTTTTGCAAAATCTAATGATGAGTTTCCGGATGTTATCCTTGTGCTCTGAGTGAATTGTAGTTTGTTTAGTTCTGAAAACAGTCAAGTCCAAATTGAAATCTCAACAGATGATCTTTTTTTTTTGTAATTAAAAAAACAGATGATCTAATATTCTCATTCAGGAAGAACGGTTATTGTGTTTTGACTTGAATTTCTACGTGAACAGTTGATGTCTTTGCCGATGCTTCTTCGATGGTATTCTCAGTCTTAGATGGCTACAATGTTTGCATCCTTGCATATGGTCAAACTGGCACGGGAAAGACTTTTACTATGGAGGGTACACCACATGATAGAGGAGTCAATTACCGAACTTTGCAACAGCTATTTAAAATTGTTGGAGAAAGGAAAGAAATTATCATATATGATATCTCTGTCAGTGTGCTTGAAGTTTACAATGAGCAAATCAGAGATTTGCTTGCCTTGTCACCCACAGGAAAGAGGTGGAATTACTATCCTACTCGTTCACCTATGCAGAAAATTTTTATCTGCATGTCTTTTAAATGGAGGCCATGCTATCTGAATTTGGATGTTAGAAGCAATTATCACTCGTTTTTCTGGCTATGAATTTGTTAATTCAATGTTCAATTGATTTTAATACTCAACGTTAAACTCTAGGTTGGAGGTAAAGCAAGTTTCTGAAGGGATCCATCATGTACCAGGGATAGTTGAAGCAAAAGTCGAGAATATTGAAGAGTTCTGGGATGTTCTGCAGGTTGGAAGTAAGGCAAGAGTTGTAGGATCAAATAATGTGAATGAACACAGTAGTCGATCCCACTGGTTAGTGCAAACTCAGACTTCCTTGAGTTAGATATTCTTGTCCATATTTTTGACTTGTTGATTTTATTACCCGATTAAAGCTTAAACTTGCTTTTTAATTTTAACATTTCTGAGATTAGTATGATCTGCACAATGGTGAGAGCAAAGAATTTGATCAATGGTGAGTGCACCAGTAGCAAGCTATGGCTTGTGGATCTGGCAGGCAGTGAGAGACTAGCGAAAACTGAAGTTCAGGGGGAAAGGCTCAAGGAAGCTCAAAATATTAACAGATCGCTTTCAGCTCTCGGTGATGTGATTTCTGCTTTAGCAACTAAAAGCAATCACATTCCATACAGGTCCTCATCATATTAGCACATAACATGTTAACCTGATTTGCTTGTACAATTTTTTAACTTCTTCAAATGGCCTTTGCAGGAACTCAAAACTCACACATTTGCTTCAGGATGCGTTAGGTTAGTAGCTCTTCATGAAAATAATTTTCCTTTTTGTCGAGATTATATCAGCTAAACAACTTTCAAATTGTAAAATCTGCCATTTTGATTATGGACTTCTTGTGAGAAAAGGCAAACCCTTCAAAAATGGTACCAATCTGATTGACATTAAATTATCCAGTTTTGTGATATTAACAAATCAATTTGAACAGCAACAACTCAAGTAAGAGGAACTTCAATTCAATACGAATACTTATTTTTTATGCTTCACTCCACAAACTACAGGGGGTGATTCAAAAACCTTAATGTTTGTGCAAATCAGCCCGTTGGTCCATGATCTAAGCGAGACTCTTAGTTCTTTAAACTTTGCTACAAGAGTTCGAGGGGTTGAGCTAGGCCCTCCAAAGAAACAGATCGATATGTGTGAGCTTCAAAAGCTGAAGCTAATGGTAAGCTCGTTGGTATCTGTTAAGTATCCTTTGCTTCATAAGGTAAATAAACTAAATCTTCAGTTTGTGCATCTTCTATATCCTGTGAAGCATGAGAAAGCAAAACAAGAATTGAGATGCAAAGATGATGCCATGCGCAAGCTAGAAGACAGTTTTCAAAACCTAGAAGGTAAAGCCAAAGGAAAGGATCAGATATGCAGAAACCAGCAGGAAAAGATAAATGAACTTCAAAATCTACTAGTGTCAAGAACAGAGCTGTGCAGACACCTGGATAATCAGTTATCCCAACTTTCAGAAGAAATGAGGGGGAAAGAAGAAATTTGCTCCAATTTCCAGCACAAGGTTAGTTCCAGAGAATAAATTTCTTTATTAGGTTGATCAAGCTTATTTTTCTCTGATCAAATATTACAACTCTTCCCAAGGTCAAGGAACTTGAGAACAAGCTGAAAGAGCAGGAAGAAGCCAATTCCATGAATCTTCAATACAAGGTTTCTTTTTTATCACTGTTTCTGTCCAGATAGTTTTCGTATTCAACATGTCTTCAAATTGATTTTCAAGTCATCGAAATGGATCTGGTAAACAATGTCAGTGAGCATAACGTGGTGGAAGTTTAGTTGCTTGAATGCTAATTATTCTCTCATGCACTCAGGTCAAGGAACTAGAGAACAGAGAGAGGTCAAAGGAGTTTGAACTTCATACAAGGATACTCCAGCAGAAGGTGATCTTAACTGTGGTTACTGTTAAAGTATCTTAGTGTTTTACCTTTGTCTTTTTGCCCATCTCTTCAAGTAATGGTTGAACTAGTGTTGTTTGTAGCTAGAATGTTCCCCTGGTTGCCTTTGGCAATTAGGCTTTACGTTCTTTTTCACATTTACTTGTTCAGCTTATAAACATTAAACCATATTACAAGGAACAAAATGATGAGCAAGTTTTGGCACAGGTCAGGGAACTTGAAAACAAGCTGATGTGTGAAAGAGAGAATTCAGAACCCCGATTGCTTCATCAAAAGGTCTTCTCAGTGCTCGTATTGTTTAGAATAAATAGCGTGATAGCTACTATAGTAGGACGTACTGATTTTGTTACCTCCATATATGGTGTATTACAGATCAAAGTGCTTGAAGAAAAGCTCATACAGTACGAAAGTCATGGAGTAGAAAGCATACAAAGACTAAACTCCAGCGAGAGGTTAAGAGCTACGCCGGTGGAAAGAAAAGTAATGACAACTCTATGCGACATTGATCCACCGAGTCAAAGGAGTTTAAATTCCAATAACCGAACCGTAGACCAGTGTTCCGTTTTGCTCAAGGGAACAGACTCACTGCGTGAGATTAGGAGAAAGAGAGACATCCAAAGCAAAGGGACAGAGAATAATAACAAAATTTCATTTCCAACTCCTTTATCGGAGAAGACTCAGTCGAAGGGAGCCAGAGGTTTAGAAAGAATTACAAGAAAGAGAAACAACGGAATCAATATAGATCAACAGGTGTCAGGTGCCAAAGACAATAATAGACTCAAAATTTGGTTAAGATGAAGGTTAGGTGACAACTCACGGTGTTAGTAAATTATGATAATTCGGTTGCATTAAGGGTCATTTATTCTCGTCCTTCTGCTTTTTCTATTTGACCTAAAGAAGAAAGAGCTAATTCCTGTACTGCTGCCGAGCTGATTACAATTTTTAGGTGTAAAAATTTTCCCAGTCGACGCGTCAACTCCTATTGGTTTCTGTAAACTTTTGAAAATTCATATAACGTCGCCGTAAGTAGGAAACTTGTGAGAGGAATGGGGGGTAGAGTGGTGATGTAAGAATGAACAAGAAAACAGCATACACTGGCAAATTTTAAAACTGCCAGAAGCATTTCCATAACCATTGTAAGGACTGTACAGTACTATTAACATTTGTCAACTCAATATCCATCCTTTTTCTGTCATGATAAGCCTGTGAAGTTTATCCATTACTTTATCTACATGACTAAAAATGGAACTCAGCCGAACCCAAATCCTTCATTGCCTTCATGAATGGCGAGCAGCAACCTCTCTTCCAAACATTGCTTGGAAGGATACTCCGGTAGATCCAACTGATTGAAGCTGCAAATGCCAGTTGACAGAAAGTTAGCGATCAACAGACATAAAAACTCCCATCTGAACAGGACAGGGGATAGCTACTAGATGCCAGTCTGGAAACAAAGAGATGATAAATTACCAAGTATGAGCAGAAGGCAAGTGATCTGGGCTCCCATAAGCCTTGTGTATTTGAAACTTCTGTGAACCTGAGATTCCCTGTAGTGCACTAAATCCTTCAAGAGGCACCTATAAAATAGCAAGGGCACTCAGATCGCTACAAATATGATCCAAATACAACAACCAGCTTCCTCATTCAACAAAGACAAAGAACTAATTGAATAACGTTAGCATTTCATAAAACATGTACTAATGATTGATCTATAGACTATTTGCTGGTTGTTAAATTCAATTTATTAAATATAAGTTGCATACAAGCTTAACATGATTTCCTTCTCAAATGGAAGTAGTAAAAATAAATAAAAATACCTTAGAGGTTCCAGTAACAAACTGAAGAAGGCGAGCCTTGTCCTCCTTGCTGAGTCCCTGAACAGCCTCCCAAAACCATTGTATGACAGGAGATGCAGCACTATATCCAGAGTACTCTGTATTGGCCCTAAGGTCGTCCACTATAAAACAAAATGAAGATAAAATTTAGCACCTACTCAAAATGTTTCACGCAATAATGGGAACCAAGAGATTGGGGATCATTAAATGATATATAAAACAGTGACACTCACAATCAATATCCGGAAGCCCGCTAATCAAAAGTTCCAATTCCTTGTCATTAAATATTGATATCAACTCCTTAGGAATTAAGTCCTCGAATCCTTCCATAAAGGCAGTTATTTGAGGACGAATTGCAGTTGTCAACCGATGCTCAGTAACTAAATCAACATACTGGTGCTTATTGTCATCAGTAACTTTAATATTACGTCCTCCAGGAATCAGTTCATAGTCAGTTACCTGTATCGTGATGAACCAAATGTCAATACAGCATATTTTTAAAGAAACTCGAGTCACTAAGTAATTGAAGAAATCATACCTCATTCCTTTCATAAAGTATGAGCTGCTCCTCATCAGCGTCAATACTGAAGGTCAGGTGCAATGCTTCACTTATATCATTCTGGCAAAGTAAATAAATGACAAGTAAGTAGATCTTGCCAGTGGAATATTTAAGAAAAGGGCTAGAGAGATAAGAGACATATGTAAGGAAAAGTATTGTACCTCAAGCATCCATTTCAGGTTTCTGAAGTAATCAGGATCAATAGCTTCAACATCATGATATGTAACTTTGACTCCTAGAATGTGCTTGTAAAAAGATCGGGTAAAATGGACATCTAAGAGTTGGCCATCGAAAAGTGCTTTACCAACCTGAAAATGGTAATTTAATAACCAATCAATAATCAAACATTTAATCCAACAAGCTTTCTGATCTTAAACTGAATCCTAATAGGAGCTGCAATTAACAAAGAACAAAAAGCATCCGTATGGTACTCACAACTCTTCCAACAAACTTGAAGTATGAAAGATGTTCTGTTTGGTACACAGAGTTCGGGTTAGGCTGGAATGTGGATTCATTGCCCACTGTTGTGAAGAGAAGTGCTCCCTTGTCAAAAATAACCCTGGACAACAACTGATACCATTCCCTTGTAAGCCCACCGGCATCAATACCTTCCTCTCCTTGAAAGTGAACTGTCAATCGCCCTTTTAACTCTGCTTTTGACCTCATGCGAAGCTGATTATATGAATCCTCTAGAATGTAAGCTCTTCTCACAGAAATCCTTAAAGGACTGTGATGATGATGATCATGGTGATGCTTTATTTTTGATCTGAAGTGGGCACGTTTATTATCAAAATCAACAAATCGAGGAACTTTCAGCATTAGTGAGAAAGACTTCTCAAGCAACCCAGGATTCTGACGGATGAAAGCATTAAGCAGCTTCCTGTGTTTCTCAGAGAACCTCACAAAAGCAATATGCTTTTCATCACCTTTCGATACAGACCCAGAGGTTTTCTGCTGTGCAGCTGATGTGCTTGCATCTTCAACTTCAGAAACTGCACTACCATAGTCATGACTAGAACCTGGTTGTGCAGGATGCAACTTCTCACACATCACAAAGAAGGACTCTATGTATGGCAAGATATTTTGAGAACCTGCAGGAAGTGGAGGTGTCATCCCAGATGGTTTTGATGTGGAAGCTCTCGGAGGAAATAGCATATCAGGTGCAGAGTCTGAATAACTCTCTATTTTGCTTATGCAAGAGCTAAGCTCCAGCCACAAAGGCTCTAAAGCTGCATTGATGTCAGACACCTGTAAAAGAGCAGTACTATGTTCTTTTTCCTGAAGTATATGCTGGTCCTTCTCTTTCTCAATCAGCGATACAACAAGAGAGCTCAGTGCCTGAAGAACCCTTAAAATTGCCGCCCCATCAGATGATGTTGTACTAAGGAGAGCTTTGAGCTCTTCACCAAATACACGTAGTTCATGCATAGCAGACTTGGTTAAGTTTTGCACAGCATCAGCCAGTTCATTAATAAAGAGTCGACAATGAATTGGTGCAATAGCAACCAATTTCTTCATCACCTCCGCCACAAGAGTATATGCATTATCTGACAAACTGCAGAAAACATAGTAAGATGAAGATTCAGCAGATAGACTATAAAATCCGAAAGGATGACACAGAACAACACAGAACAGAATAAATGGTTGATCAAAAGCATTTAGCAGGCAATTATTATTGGCCGATAAAATTCTTCTCAATCCAGAAGCAAAATGTACGCAACAAAAGATTGAATCCTCAAATGCAGTCCAAAAACAGAAACAGAAAAAATAGCTCATTTGTTCATGAATGTCACATCATATCTCATGGTACTATTAGTACAATGATGAACTGGAAACTATAAAGAAAACACATGCAAAACAGAGAGTTAAAACAGTCATGCAATGCTGGCAGTTTGAAGATTTGTTATACCCTTCCCGTGCAAGCAATGAACATAGAAGTCGAAGTTCTGCTTGTGGCAGGTTAAGCAGTATACTTTGAGTATCACATTCATCACTTGTGCCAGAAACCATTTGTTTGGAAGAATCAAATGCTGTGGATGAGGAACCAGCAATCCCTAAGGATGCAGCACCAGCTTCGCCACTAGTATCAGCACTTGATGAGGAAATCTGAGCTGCAGCAGTAGCCGTTCTAGATTTTTCTGAAGAAGTACACTTGCTTTCGGTGTTGTCAATGATAACCTCTAACAAGTTAAGAAGCTGCCAAATAAGCGAAAATTAGAACTGAATTCTCTGTACCACACATGAAGCCAAAAGCAGTTAATAACAAATAACAGCATCATTCTATGTAATATCACCTGTTCAAGATGTGCTATGCTCCGCAAATAAAGAGGTTGATTCAAGAGGCTCAAAAGTAAGGAAATAGATACACATTCCTCCCCATGCCACACTCCACCAACTTCATGACCTTCAACAAACATTTCAGCTTTGCCACTTGTTTGATCAGTAATTTGATTCTCCAATCGCTTTGGAAGCGGCAGTCTAACCTGCAGCAAAAGTTTTGCTACACTAGGATGATTACGTGCCAAGTAAGTCAGCGTCTCAAGAATTCGACGAGATAGCAAGGGTGGCACACCTGCAAAAGAAACCACAACACATAATCATTGGCACAAGATTCATTCCAAGGGGAAAATAAACAAACCACCCTTCATGTTAAGAATATCAGATGACAAATTTTTAACTGAAAAAAAACGAAAGAAAAATCCCAACATTTCCGCAAAATTTCCCTAACAATACACTAGAAGATGAGCTTGTTGGAATAAATTCTTGAAATCTTGAATTGGATTGTCAAATTAGCCGGCTAAGAATTTCCAAGCTCCAAAATCCATGTCAAAGATCCCATGAGCAAATGAACTTAGAAGTTGTAGACTATTTTCATCTGCTTATAAACACATTACATCTTTGTCTGAAGAATGTTAGATGTACCCACTATTGGTAACAAGTAATTAGAATTCCTGAAGGACAGAAAACCAAATAGTAAATTTACCATCAAAAGACTGCGGACGGGAGTACATCACATTATTTTGGCATGCATACAGGCGATATGATGGTACAGCAGCATTTAGAAGACCCATGGGCTTCCTTGTATCAAGCATAAGCATATCCATCAATATTTTTACAAGAGTCGTTCTGGTTTCGCTATGAGCACACAAATTGAGAAGAAGCCTCTGCAATGGACCTTTATACAATGGCTGGAAATTCATCTCTGTCAACACATTATTCCAAAAAGAAGAATGGAGAAAAGGAAAAAAAACATGTTGATAAATGAATACCTGAACTATTCGAAGCACCCGAATCATTGCTTGTAGAGATTCTCGCTCAACTAAAGGAGCCCCATCAGCTTCAACTAGCTTAGCAGTAATTGACCTTCGTGCGGCAATACCAGTTCTGTCTAAGTTGTATCCAATACCTTCACCTCGTCGAGACGACTCAGCCCTACGACTTCTTGGGTACATGCCAAAGAGAGTACGGTTGTGGTAACGATGTGCAAATCTTTCCCTCAACATATTAGCCTCCGCAACTAGAGCAGGAGTTAGATTGGCTAGAATAGCGTCAGATGATGTGAGGAGAACCTGAAGAAGGCAATAGTCAGAGGAGGTATACATCTATTTGTATGTTTCAAACTCTTCACCAATGCAGTAGAGGAAAGAATCTACCTCTTCACGAAGATCTGATGGAAATGTTGCAATGATGGAGACTGTATCCATTTCCACAGGTTGTCCTTCAAGTTCGTGAGACTGTTGAACCCTTTGTGCTTGTTGCTGTGCTAAGACTTCTGCCCTGATATCTGGAGGAAGGGCTGCAAGAAACTCTGGATCAATATCACCAGTATTTTGAGGTTCAGAATTTGACGGTTGAGTCACTTGACCCTGTTGAGCAGAAAGTACTTCAGCACGCAATTCTTCTGGAAGGGCATCCAAGAATGCAGGATCAATTGGTCCAGAACTTGCTTCTCCTCCAATTTGTTGCTCCACTACTGGACTGTCTTGCTCAGCTTCCCTGCTAGAGTTCTCTGAAACTTCAGTGACACTATGTAGGGATGCATCTCTTGCATTAATAGATGAAGAATTGCCAAAAGATGCATTAGATCTTCTTGCCCTTATTACTTGTTGCTCCATAGGGATTCTATCTGTTGAACCTTGTCTCTCTCCACCATCATCATGCCCATCAGCACTTCCTATTTCAACATCTAAACTGCGAAGGCTTTCTCCCAAGGTTGCCCCACTACCACTACTTTCCTGGCTTATTGCTTCAACATCACGGACAGTTGAGTCATTCTGTTCAAATTGCATTTCAACAGAATGTGACTGGGGATCACTTGTCGCTGGCCTCCTCTCAGCATTGCCAGACCCATCAATTGCTACAGAAGGAGGTGTGTTGCTTGTATCATGGCTCATATTGTTCTCAACAGGAATGTCAGTACCAGCTTCTGGCTCCTGTAGCTGGCTAGCATCACCATTTGTTTTAGGTTCCACCGCTGGTGTATTCTGTTCAGAAGATTTTTCAGGTGTTGGTTGCCTCAATTGGGAAACAAACAACTCTTCAAGACCTGGAGGTACAGATGCATTTGATCCACCGCTTTGATGGTTATCATCCATCCATAGGTTCAACCGATGACCACGACGCCCATTCCTCAATGAACGAAAAATAGAGTCCAACTCCGAGTTCCTATCTGGAAAAACCATACGCAGGCATTCTCTTAAAAATTTGAAACCAAAAAAATGACAAGAGCTGTATGCACATTCTAAAATCAAGCGATCTTTTGAATGACATTTATGTCATCACTTGTACACAAAAAGTGAGGTTGAAAGCCCTAGGAAGTACAAAATTTCAGTTACAAAAGAAATCACCTGATGGTCTAGACATACTTGAATGCTGTGAGGAAGGTCCAACTAAAAGGGGGTGGCGTGAGGGTGCACTAATATCACCACTCCTGCCAAGAAGATTGTAGATGGATGTAGTCCTCCCTTGACGTCTAGAACCAAAAACTTCAACAGGCATCATATGAAGGGCTTCATTAGGAAAGCTATTGTCCCTACCAAAAACCTCAATATGGTCAAAAACATTTATCCCATTGATTCCCTCTTCCAGCCTAAGTATGACACCATCCTGATCTTCCTCCTCATCCTCATCATCTTCCTCCAACACTTCTTCATCAAATTCATCATCCTCAATATCATGATCATCTTGATCAGTGTCAGGGTGTGGCAAATGATGAACTTCATCTTCCTCAAGATCATTGTGCTCCTCATCATCTTCATCATGATCATCATCATCGTCATCTACTTCATCCCCATCATCCCCAGACATGTCTTCATCTTCATCTTCATCAAGATTTTCTTGTTCATGAGGTTGGATTTCAAACCGTATTTCAACATTTCCAATGCCGTTTTCGAGAACCCTTGCATCCTCAGAAGTTTCCTGCATAAAGTCATCCTCAGTAGCAGGAGCAAAACCTCCATCAAGATCTTGGTCATGCTCCATATCATCTGTAACAGCTTCAGATCGACCATAATCTTGAACTGCATTAAATGTTTCATCATTGTCAGCAGAAATCGGATTATGATTGGATTGGGATACCATTTCCCTAGACTGGGATGTGTCAACAGCATTATCTGTTCTTCCAGATTGACGTTGTGCAGAATGTTTTGCCAAATTCTCACCCTTCCCTGCATTAGAGTCTGCAGAGTTAACATGCTCTTTAGTTACCAACTCCAGAGCTTTAATAAGCCCAGTTACAACTTTCGGTGAGTCAATGTGATCCAGATCCAACACTTCAAGAGTTCGAGTCAAGGATTTAACAAGACCAACATCTATGAAAGTGGCAGAAGCTTCCGATGCAATATATGAACCAGTAGGCGTGTGAGCAGCGAGTACATCATTGAGTAGATCCACATATGCCTGCATATCATTGGTTGGTGGCCTAAAACCACTACACGAGTCAACAAAGTTGATGAAAATACAACTGATCTCAGAGAAAACCCTTCTCCTTGCTTCAGCTGAACGGACACATGATGCCACCAAAAACTGACTAGCTCTGGTTGTTAGCCTATGTCTCCAATCACTCTCTACTTTCCTTTCCTTCTTCATATTCCTAGAATATGGAATAAACCTATGAAGAATGTGGTGAAATAGTCCTCCAGCATCCAAGCCAGTTGGTCCCTTCAAATGGGGGCCCCTAGAGCTGCTCAGCTCAGCATCTTTCTTGAGCAATACGTTGACAGATGAAGAATACATTAAGAGAATCTCTGTAAGAAGCTTCAGGACGAATACAAGCTTTGCAAGCAGAGCAGAAGCTTCTTCACTACTTGTTTCAGTCCCTTCAGACATAGTAGCAACTGCTTTTCCTTTTCCCTTGATTGCAGCAATGTCAATATCCATATCAGTTGAGGAAGGAACATCATGTTGCATATCTGGCGTTGCATCATATTTCACAGGAGGTAAAAAACTGCTAACAGAATCCAAAAGAAGCTCAATCACATTCAGAAAGCTCTGAGGAGATTTCCGATGAGCTTTAGCACTCTTCAAACTTGGGTCATGGAGCTTGCCATGTCCACTGCCAGGTGACATTTTGTTCATGCTGCCCAAGGCAACCTTACCATCCATAATATTTGTTTTATCTTTCTCTGATGCTTTTTCCCTCTCCTTCTCTTTGGTCTTGTCCTTCTCACGATCTTTTAGCAATACAACGTAAGGCCTTTCACCAACCATCTCAACTTGGCAAACTGATTTTGCAGCTTGCAAAAAAATAACTGGATCCCTCGATATGACAGAACTCAACTTCAAAAGAAAATTGCGTGGAGTAACTCTTCCATTGGAATGCCTGTTAGCAGCAGCCACAAGGCTATGCTTTATTTCAGATTCCATCGCTTGCTGGAGAGTTTGGCGATCTTCAAGAACATGACGGAAAATGGTTCCAGCAACATTGTCAAATCCAGGAAACAGACAACTTGTTGGCAAAGAAAGCAAAGAACTAAGACCCTCTCCTTCAAGGAAACAAACAGCAACAGGGTGAATTTTGGTTAGTGTGGAGCACAGCTGCAAAACAGCATGCATTGCTTCAGACGGAAGCTGGTTCCTGATGCAGTTGCAAGCTATCTGAATAAGTTTCTTCTGATCTTCTATATCCACATATTTCAATGGTGATGCTGCTGCAGATTGCAATCTGCTTTGCTTATCTTCATCAATGCTAATTGAGCTTTGCTGATAGCTAATTTCCTCTCTTCTCAACTGCTCTATAATCTCAGAGTTCAGTTTTTGATCTACCTGTAGCAGTCGATCTATAGAAAGAAAAGCTGTTGTTACCCAATTTGGAACCTGTTGTTTTGCTCTTGTCACTAAACCACCATCCCACTGTGAAAGCAAATCTAAAACAATCTTAACAAGACCATTCTTCAAGGCAATTTCCCGAGCCACAGCATCTTCATTAAAAATTAAGGCAAGGACATGAAAAAGAGAACATAAAATAGTACTATTTCTGCTGTCAGAAATGACACTTCTGTTCTTCACTTGATCAAGAATAAAGGAGATAACGGTAGATCTGTGTTGGCCATCATTTTGAGAGCAAATTAACACAAGAAGGTCACGCACTGGAAAAGCTAGAGGCTCCTTCACTTGCAAAATGTTTGCGCATGTTGATAGCAACTCCTCAACTGGAGGAAGTTGGACCACCTCCTCTTCTAGCTGTTGAATACTGGCATTTGTATCATCCTCTTTCAGATTTGATTCTGAGTTCCCCAATGACAAGGCAAGGGCTCGAGCAAGCTCATCATCTTCTTGAGTTTCCTCAGGGTGGGAAAACAGCCACTCCATTGCCAACTCCACACTGTTTGATCCAACTTGCCTCAGGGCTTCTTCTGCCCTAGACCTGGAAAAGCCCATCTCCACTATATTAGAAATAGCTGTTTCATTTGGAGGAGGCCCAGTAATACGAGGGCCACTGCTACTGTTCAAATTTTTCACTTCAACCCCTGAATAAATGTGCCGTATAACAGAAATTACTGAACTGATGAAATCATTACTGCAGTCAATAAACTGTGTATGCGTCCAAACAGGCAGTAGTGCCTTCAACACCATAGACTGGAGAATCTTAACAAAAGTCTCAGCATCCCGTGGGAAAGGGATGCCTCCATTTGCTAGAGGTTGAATAAGCAGGTGCTTTGTGAAAGGAGATAGAATAAATGATGATGTCACAAGATGATCCATAAGTTTACCATATCTTGCTAAGGGCCCATAAATCCATGTATTATCTGTATCTTCTTTACCATCTTGTTTCACACTCGCATCATCAGTGTCCATTGGAGATGCAGGCCCCCTGTTAACTGCAAAAAGCAGTTGGCTGGTAGCTTCAAATGTAGTCAAAACTGAATGAATAACTCCCTGTCCATATAAACAATTTAACAATATGGGATTACAAGAGTCTGCCCTGTCCAGTAAAATACCATCAATGAAATCAATCACCCGGCCAAAGTACCGGCACTTGGTTGATATGGACATGTCTGATCCGGAAGAACTTCCATGGCCACCAAAATTCATGTGATCCAGAGCAATGGAAGCAATAGTACTTGCCACAACTTTAGTAGAAGGAGAAACATTCAGAATATCCTCCCGTCGACGTGAAGGAAGTAACATTGCCTTCCCCAACTCTTGAAACAAATGCATAATATGGAAAGAAAGTGATCTCACCACATCACAACATGATCTGTAATAAGATCTTTGCTTGTCAAATTCCTTTTTATTAGCAACCTCGGCAGTGTTCGATGACTCAGAATCATGAGATTGATGGGTAGATCCCAATCTATTGGAAAGAACATCAGCACTCAATCCTTGTTGCAATCCAGTAGCACGTCCAAGATCACGATACAGGCTCATAAGATCCAGAAACTGGGACTCAATACTCCATTCTGAACTCCTCCTCCTCAAAAACGGATCAAGAAACTGTCTGAATGAATCAAACGGTTGCTCCTCACTCTCATTTATACTTGGTTCCAACTGTTGTGATTCAGTAGCAGAACCAGTACCATCCTCATCCTTTCCAACCTTGGCATCTAAAATTAAAGCAAGCTGCCAAAGAACTTCTCGATGCAAACATCCAATGTCCTCCAGAACATGTTTGCTACCATTTCCAAATTCTGTCAGCAATGCAGTCACCCAACGATTGTCCTTCGAAGCAGCAAGAAATAATAGAAACTCAAGAAGGAACAGAGATGAAAAAACTTCATCATCTGGCACTGCTCTTGGATCCAACAAAAAGGATCCCGAAGCCTTGTCAAAACCAGCCAAAGCTTTCTTTATATGTTCCCCAAGAGATAGACAGAATGCACGTGCTAGAGGCCCAGAATGATGTTGAGTAAATCCCTTGAAAACCATTGTGCTGTGTAAGGCAATAGACATCCCCTCAGATGACTGGACAATCCTAGGCTGCAATAGAAGCTTTAGTAAAGCCTCAATTCCTGATTTTTCCACAAACAACCGACAAGTTTCAGAATTTTCCATCGTTCTATGAAGCAGAACCATCAGATGAAAGATACATAGCTGAACAAACTGCTCGTTACTGAAACCTTCTTGTCCCAAGTCCACACCACCAACTAAAGAGCAATGCCCTTCATTTTCCTTGTCACCTGAATCTGTTTCCATGGCACTACTCCCACTAACCTTACCTAATGGCCCCACAAAGTTGTTTTCCCCAAAGGAAGATATCTTATCAATAACTTCAATCATCAAGTCAACACCAGTGTTTCTAAGGGAAGAAACATGGCGCAAGAGCTCCTCCACCGCATTTGACAAAGGAACAATGGCATCATTCATTGCTAATACATATTTCTTGCTGGTGAAGATGTCAACTAGAAACCTTAAAGCTGAAGTTTCTTTAACAGCTTCCAAACCTTTGGAATTAAGACATATGGCACCAAGACCATTTGGAACACATGTGAGTGCCTTGGAAGAAGGAAGTACTCCAGCCACCACTGATGATAAAAAAGCATCAGGAAGACCCACTTCATGGAGAACAGGAAAACAAGTAGGGTCCTTGTGGATAATTTCACTCATAACAGTCACAGCTGAATAATAGATGTCGCCACCAAATTTAGGTGCATTTTCATATATAAGTGCCAGAGTAGAAGGCAAAGAATTGTCATGGGAATTTAGGGATCTTGTATTGTTTGCAGGAGCATATGTAGCAGAACCAAGTGCCTTCAATAAAACTTTGATAAGTCTCTTCTGGGAGTAGATATGATCCTCATTGTATCTTGAGCACTCACCAACTACCATTGAATTACAGTTTTCTCCAGCCAAACCAATAATTCTATGTACTTCTATCTGTAGCCTCTGGCCCAAAAGCTCAACTCCGCCCAGTTCCCTCAACAGAGAAACAGCTGAACCACTGCAATCCATGAGCTTTTGCAAGGCTTTTACAGCCAAATAGACAAGGTGCATGTGATTAGGATCTGAATCCTCCAAAAGTGGTAAGAATGTTGGCACCATTCCTGAGCCCCTAACATTGCTCCCTGAAGCAGAGGAAGAAACAATGTGAAGTAAATAGAACTGAAGAAGTGCCTCGACAAAGGAAAGGGAAGACGGATCGCCAGAGTTCTTCAATGATAAAACAGCTCTTTGAAGAACATTAAGAAGAATCATACGGTTCCCAACAGCAAAACTGATACTGGATCCACTCAGTATCCGTGCACGCTCATGAGATGCTGAATATGCAGCTAACTGAGCTCCTAATGCTAGCATCGCAAGTGTTCTGATGGTTCCAGGAACACTTTCTTCTGAACGCACAATTCTGATCAATTCATTTGTATACTCGGGCTCATTGGCAAAGAAGGATGTCAGTTCTTCACTAGCATCACTAGATTGAACAAGCACAATGAAAGCAAGTAGACAAATTCTGCTGTACAGTCTACAAACTCTTGGAGAACGAAAAGCTCGAGCATATCTTATTCTGGTAAGCAGTGAAAATCGAATGTCACGAGGCACATTGTACTGCAGAATGCACTGTTTCATCAGTGATAGATCATCTTCCTTCAGTAAATGGAGGTCTGGTATATGTATAACTTGAGCGCTTTGGCCGTTCACACTATGCAATTCAAAATAAAGTGATGAACCAATTCTGTATTGAGACTTTTCATTACTACTATCTACATCAGATGGGAACAAACATAGCCCTTCATCCTGCGTTCTCTCATTAGCTATCACACAAGAATACAATCCCAAACCCTCCTCTTTGCTTCCCCAGCCCTGGGCTAGAGATAGAAGGCAGCTATTCACAGAACCACATCCGATCAACTTCCCGCTTCCATGCAGCTTCGAGGGGTTGATTTTAACAAGAGCTGAAAGAGTCTCCAAAGTAGCAATAAGAACCTCAGAATCTGTTGATGCCAGTAAGAGCTTGAAATGCTGAAGACAAGAAACATGGAGTAAATATACTGTCATAGACATATCAAATTAGGCATCCATTATGGGAAAACTTTTGGGGTACTGTCAAAGAATATACCTCCAACCCGTCAAATGAACTCTTGTTGAGACAATTCTCTAGAATGATTTGCATAACTCGCAAAATTTGCAGAACTTCATGTTTTGGGAATGCATTTTCATCTTCAGCTATATCATCTGACAAGAGAAGGTCATTCCTGCCGGACAAGTATGTCTTGAAATATGTATCAAAATGCAAAAACAACGGCCTCCAATGATGAAAGTTCCCCTGAAATTAAAGCAAACAAGTGACAGTAATTAAAGAAGGGGAACAGCAAAATTTTGAATAAGCACAGACAAGTATGCTCTCACCTTACTGTACTCCCAACGAAAGCCAGAGAGAGGAATAGCAATATCTTGTAGAGGACTCTGGATCACCTTGTCAATGAATGCTTTAATTTTGGGAGGCTGCATGTAACAGTATAAACTCAGATACGGAAATAGATGTCTAAAAGCATATTATGTACACAAATTGCACATATGACATGCAAAGACACGAATCTATATTTATTCAAAACATGATCAGCACAACAGTGACAGCAGATATCTTTCAAGGCCTACAAGAAGAAAGAAGGCACAATTAACAAGTGAGCAACAAAACTCTTAAAAACACAATTAAAAGTTGATTAAACAATGTATTATCAACATGAGTCCTGTAAACTTTATTTGTGCAGAACCATAATGGTGGAAAACAAACACATCGTCCCTCTACCCTAACTTCTAAGAGCAAACCAATACGACACAAATGAAAGAAACATATCATTTTGTTCAAACATTTATCTAAGATTTCTTAAAGGAACAAGAGAGTCTAGAACCAAAAGTAAATCTTTTTAACTCTAAAGGAGGAAATAGCAATAAGTACTCTGACAAACGAATTAAGAAGTAAAGCAAAGAAGTTTAAATGCAGATTTTGTATGGTCAACAATGTGACTTGTTCACCAATGAGAAAAGAAGGTATCAAACAAATTGCAATCAATTAGTGATGATAAATTCAAAATGTCTATTTCATTTTCACTTCATATCAAGAAGAAACACTAATAAACAAGAATGATCTAGAACGACACAGCTCAAAACAAGCCTAATTAACTGCCATAATTTAATGTGCAGTTCAAAATATGCAGATCCTAAAACATTGTTTTAAATATGGTACATCAGAATTGTATCATCTATGGAGGTGTACAAGCACGACTTGGACCATAAAAGGATATCCCCAAAATGACAGAGAAATAGTTGAATAATACAATATTAAGATGCATAATGAGTTATTTGCAACATTACATCACACCATCCATGATAATAATTAATTGATTTTATTCCTAATCACTTTGAAAAGACGAAAAAATTTAGCAGATGTTGAACAACTCCTAAGATCCCACCCAAAATGTGGGTATTGTTTTGACAAAGAATCACAAGAGCATATGCAGCCAACCATTCCATCCACAACTTTATATTTAAAACTGACTTTGTTAGCCCTCACTTTGCTTGAGCTTGCAATCCAAAAGGCTTGTGTGGAGAAAAGTATAAAAAAAATCATGGTATTCTACAACTCATCCTAAAGATTAGCCTTGGGTTGCAAGGTCTTAACCACATAATCAGAAGAAAAAGATATAAAATCAAGCCAAAAGCATCCTCAAGCCTGAGGTAACTGAAAGTAAAAACTAAAGTGAATTATATTCATGAAGAATGCAGTATGTTCTCGCCATCCATAGTATCCAAAATTTCATTCTCATATTAATAGTTCGTGTGAATTGCATAAATCAGTGGCCCAATGTTGATGGCAACAAAAGTATCGTAGCTGCTTTAAACTATGTGTGTGCGTGTCTGAGTCTCATGCAGGCTCATTCCAAAATTTTGGTTAATTTTTGCAAGCTTTCCTTCTTTAGCATTGGTTAGGCTACTTTCTCATTAAGTGCAATATTTTGTTAGGTTCTTCTATTAGCAGCTTGGACTTGTCATTTTTTTACTATTATTCCAAGACTATTACAAATAAGACTTATTGCTGGACAAGACAACAGACTTATAATTTCAGAATTTTACCCAAGAAGGTTTCTTTGAAAAGTCTAAAATTCTTATCAACTGTTTCACGCACAATCAATCCTATCCTAACTTGCTTAAACCTAAATGGCCAATTCTTTCTCTGCATCAGCTACTGTACATATATCGAGTTTCCTTTATCATGATTCCCCTAGATTAGGTTTGCTTCATTAAGTTTCCTTCATCGGGTTTCATTTGTTATTTTAAGGTTACGTTTTTAAAGAATAAGTGAAACTAAGATTACGTTTCATATGCTCTCTCTAAACCCTAATTTTCTTCCCTCTTTCTCCAATTTTATATCTCTTCTCTTTCCTTGATCCCTGACCTTTTTTCCCCAAGCTCTCTGTGCACCCTTTAAACCATAAGTGCTAAGATAACTTGTATAGCAGCTTTGCACACCATTTCACAGCCCCAAAATCACAGTACACCGACCCAAGCACCAACCATGCTCTTAAAAGCTAATAGGTTCCAAGTTGATTGCTAGGGTCAACTACCAAAATAAAAAGCAAACAATGAACCACAACAATCAACAAAAACCATCAAAAGAGTTCACTGAATGTACCCAGAATTGCAAAACCCTAAGTAAGAAGAAAACCCATAAAGTTACAAATACATATAACAAAAAGTAGCAATATCCAAAGTGAATAAAGCAACTCACAGGCTCAGAGTCGAGCTTCAAAGAGGGACTAACGATGCTTTCACCGGACAAGAGTTGCCGCAACCTCGACGGCAAGCTCGATCTTATCGACGCCATCTCGACTCCACTTTGCTACTATTAAGTACTGCTGTGACAATTAAAAGAAATTTAAAAGAAACACAAAGAAACCGACAAAGACATAATCAATAATGAAGCCAAACTCACAATCAGAATCCGATACAAGACAGAATCAAATCCCTAAAAAGGCTAAACAAAGTAGCGACTTTTAATACACGGATAACAAGAACAAACAGATCAGATACAAAAAAGAGCCTCTAGTCTAAACACACATATATACAAACCAACCAACATACAAGTGAGAGAAGAGAAGGAGAAGAAACCTAAGAGACGAGAAACAGGGACACGATAGATGCATAAACATCAGAAGCCTGAAGTAGAGAGATAAAGAGAGAGTAAGAGAAAAAGCGAGCGAGAGAGAGGCGAAACCCCAAAGCAATGAGAGAGAAAAAGATGCGAAGACAAGAGAGAGACGAGTGGGGGGCTGTGTTTGTTTGTGTTGGAGTGTGGTTTTGGTTTTGGGCTGACACTACTAAACTTATATACTATGGCTATCAGTTTAATACCAAAATTACGGATTCTAGAGATATTCTTACGTATTCTTTTTCTTTTGCCCTTTCGAAATTTAATAAGATATTCATAATCTTTTTTTAAATAAATAAACATTAAATTAAAGTCATTTTTATTAAAAAAAACTATTATATTTGTTATTCTAAGAAAATGTATTTATTAATGTGTTATTTGCACATTTCAATTTTTAATATTTTAAGTTATAAATTTTAAATAATTACTCTTTTCAAATAATAGGATGAATATATATTGTATAATTTTTAAAGATATAACTAATAATAAGAACGTTTCTTCTTGATATATTATAAGAATGAATTGAATTTAAAATTTAAAAAATCTCAAAGCATGTTTAACTACTTAAAATATTTTATTGTTGTGGTTGGGTCGGTCGTGCTAGGCCCAAGTCCAACCATATGATGACATGTAGGCCGATCGACCCATTCTTAAGATGATGAGCTAATCCTCGCAAGTATTCACTATATAAGTTTACTACCTCCTCATGACGCAGGTATGACACTGAAACCCTGGTACTCTCTAGTCTTAGTAGCAAAACTATTACAAAAGAACTGACTTAGGCATCGGAAGGGGCCGACCGACAATCAACTTCCGGTGTGCTTTCTATTATTTTTGCAGGTATTTCCTAGCAGAAGTTAACTGAGCTCATGAATCCAAACAATAGTGCCCAGCCTCAACAAAATCAGACTGAACCATGCTGTATAAACAATTTGGAAACAAAAATATTTTCACTTTTTATCATAATTAAATTTTAAAAAAATAGTTTCTATAAGAGACGTAGGAAACGACAGCTTGATCACTTTAAAAGAAGGAAAGGGCTCTTGCAATATAGACATAAGAGAGATTACCAACAATTTTGGAAAGATGGTTGATAACTCCTGCAAGCCCACTCACGTAAACTTGATATCAAGAACCCAGGCCAATGCTATTTTGTTGCCTGCTCCGCTGTTGTTATCAAGATATAAGCTGTTAGTTTTATGGTGGTAATAATATATTAGTTCATTTCCCTTTTCTTTTTTGGAAACTGTAGAGTTACTACTGGGGCATGTGGAAACATCTAACTAAAGTAAAAATCATGTTTGACAAGCTTACTGCCATTAGGATACTTCATATTCATTTCTCTTGAATAATCTACTGAATTGTTTATTATGTAATAATGAAATTTTCACAACTATGTATTAGATAGCATGAAATGTCGTAAGATTATTAGATTTTACTTGCATATTATTTAATATAGTTCATATGTAATGTTTCTTGGTTGTTATCATATTTCATATTGTATATGTTACTTTGATGAATAGTAAACTATCCATGGAAAAAAAGAGATAGGCATTGGACAACTTTTCTTAGATATAGTGATGAATATATGTTGGGCACCGTTTTCGGAACCCAACCCTTGCGGACTAATACGTCTGTTGGACCCCGCTTGTTTCCAGAGTCCAATGCTTGCTTTGATATCATTTCATGTTCGATCCCGCTTGTTTCTGGAATCCAACTCTCTTGCTCTGATACCACAACTATTGGACCCTGCCTGTTTCCGAAATCCAACTCTTGCTAAAACATGAACGTGTACATATTGCCTTGAAGGGTTATTAAATTAAACCCTCATTAGCCATCATTATTTTTTTCTCATAACCTCAAAAAATTCCTCACAATTTGTTTAATGGCGTGCCAATATAAAATCAGTCACCATATTCGAACTCATTTCTCCTGCTTGTGAACAGAATTTGGAAATCTTTAAATCAAAATTCCCATTTGGCTTCTTCAAGGAAATCATAGCTCTAAGTCTCTTCTTTATTTTGAAACAAGAATCTTCTCAATCGGAGCTCTATAGCTTAAGATATGCTTAAAAAGCTAAAGCATGTACATACCCTAATCAAGCTCTCACAACCGATCTCTCACTTGTACTAATGAAAACTTTCTCAAAACAATTCCAAAAGATACCACTTTTCATGGAGAGATAGATAAATGTCTTAGGAATCTATTGCTTTAAGAATCACTTCATTCGGAAGTCGGATGAGGGAGTTATGACCAAAAGAATCACACATATTTATACCCTCAATCATGCAGTCACATGTCTTGGCACGATTATCATAACTTTCACCACAAATGTCGAATTGATTTCGTTTTTGGTTAAAGAAGACTTCGAGATTTAAAACTTTCATGAAGACCACAAAGTCATATTCTGCCTCTAAAAGGGTCAAAAAATCACAATTTCCTAAAGTTGTCTAGTGGATGTCCGTTAAACGGACTGTTAAGTCAAAATGACTTTACGTGATTAATAATTTTGATGACAAACAAAAAGAGGATAAATGAAAAGTAGACGGAGAATAGGTAACTAGAAAATCAGACGAAAAATATCGCAAGAAATACAGACGCAGAAAGCAGACGGAAGGCTTAGTAAAGAGCAGATGAAAGCTTAGTAAAAAGTCAGACGAAAGCCTAGTAAAAAGCAGATGGAAGGCTTAGTAAAGAGCAGACGAAAGCTTAGTGAAAAACAGACGGAAGAAAATCAAACGGAAGAAAGCCTAGTAAAAAGCAGACGAAACAAATACAGACGAAAGTTTAGTAAAAAAGCAGATGGAAGAAAGCTTAGTAAAAAAGTAGACGGAACAAAGTCAGACGAAAGCTTAGTAAAAAACAGACGAAACAAAAAGCAGACGGAAGCTTAGCGGAAAGCAGACGAAAGCAGAAAGTAGACGGAAGTATCAGTCTGAGTTAATTACAGAACTCAACTGAATAACCGTTTCTTCAAAGATTCAAGAAGCAGTTAGAGACGGAGACTATATATAAGAAGTCAAAGTCAAAGACTAGAGATACTGTTACACAGATATACTGAGAGATATTGAGATTTTTGTACGATCATTGCTAGAGCGAGATTTTACTGTAACAAGTCGTATATACTATTCAAGTTTGAAAGTGCTACAGATAGCCTGAAGAGGCTAAGCGTAAAAGAATACTGATTGTAAAGAGACCTGA
>JANVCL010000040.1:18418-29333 GCA_026546855.1 Erythroxylum incrassatum | reverse complement strand
TTTGATTTAGGCCAAATTTGAGAAAATGATCTTCATGAAACTTGTAGCTTATGTTGAAAGCTTTCTGTCGCCATAAAATTTGATATTTTTTGATATCGAGAGTGAAAGTTATGATCAGTCAAAGTTAAGTATTCTTTTGCTTTGTTTTGTGAAATGTCCATAAGTGTACATTTAGGTGTACTATGCTTTGAGACCAATTATCGTACTGATGTCGTCTGAATTGGAGTAAGTGGTCTACATGAAAGTTGTAGCTTATATTCCCAGCTTTTTATCGCTATAAAGTATGCAATTTGTGAATGTGAGAATTGCAAGATATGAAATTTGGAAGTTTGGTTGTGGTATAGGATGAAAAATTTCAGGGCAGAAACTTTGACTGAAAAATTGACCTAGTTAGAGATTGATTTTGTTTTTAAGTACTTCATAAAAGTTTTAGATAATGTTTTGATCTTTCCATTGATGTAAAGTTGGGAATTTTTGGACCATGGAATGTGAAGTTATGATTTTTGGAAGTTTCTGTTACTGTTTTGAGATGACAAGTATAAGACAGAAACTTTGAGTGAATTTTTGACTCCCTTAATGGCCAAATTGATTTTTCTGTCCTTCATGGAAGTTGTATAGCTTCCTTTTATCTTTCCATCGATACCAAATTTGCCAAATTTGGAGTTCGGAGTCAAGAGTTATGAATTTTGGAAATTTCGGTTATCTATATATATGAAAAATCCTTTTGTTTTTGATATTCTCCTCCTCTAATATGACCTTTGTTCAATCTTTTGCTTATAAGTTCTCCGTCTGACATCTGATTGACTTGGTTTTCAAAGCGTTGGATTCCTAAGACATTCCTCTATCTGTGTATGGAGAATTATGAATTTTTGAGATTAAATTGAAAGAGATTGATTTAATCAAAGTGAGCTAGATAATTTTATGAACATGGTTTAATATTTTAGTGAATTCGTGATATGTGGAGATCCGATTGAATTGATTCTTGAGGCAAAATAAAATAGAAATTTGGGGCTACAAATCATATGAAGTAATTGAATTTCAATTTAGCCCCTAAGACTTTCAATTTCTGAATTGAAGTCGGGTTTAGTGTGCAGTCTTGGATTAGAAAAATCTGAAAGTATTTTGGCCATAATTTTTGTTCTAGTTATCCAAATGAGGTGATTCTTGATTTGGATTAAACTAGAAAGATAAGGCTACAATTTGTCTGAAGAAAGTGAATTTTAATTCAGCCTCTAAGATTGTCAATTTTCGGATGGAAGTAAAGTGCTGGAAAATGTGTTAGCATAATGACAGTCCGAGATGTTTGGACTATAACTCTTGGTATAGTGCACCAAATTTAATGATGTTTGTAGCCATTATGAAATTAAGACATAGAGGAACATTTCTCTACAAGAAAGTTTTGTCAAATTATTTCATTTACCTGCTCAAAATCAGGAGGCAAGATGTTAGTGTTTAAAGGTTAAATGAAGGGCAATTATGGAAGTCCACTTAAAAGAGTTATGTTGCAAGGCATAAATGGAGGGGTATTATAGTCTTTAGCCAGTCATTTAAATGACATAGCATTAAAAGAGAGGGCCTGTCGGTTTACACAAAGGGAGAGCCGAAAATGAGAAACAAAAGAAAGAAAAGAAACGATAGAGAGAAGAGAGAAGCAAGCATTCGGTGGAGAGAAGAAGGAGAAGAAGAAGAAAGGTTTAGGGATTTCGGTTTTTAGGGATCTCAAGCACGGTTTTAAGGCTTATCCAAGGAGGAAAAGTTGGATGATGAAGAGAGCTCCAAGATGAGCAAATAAATCCGAAAATAGAGAGGAAAATGGTAAGAGAGAAGTTTTTGATTTTGAATCTTTTGATGAGTTTTTGGTTTAGATAGGTTAAGGATGCTATGAGATTGAGTTTTCCAAGGTACTTGCCGAGTTATGAGATGTGATAGAATTTGTATGGATTTGTTTTGATTTTGAATAAGAGTGATTAAAGATGAAGACGAAGAAAAAGAAAAGAAAAAAATTTATACCAGATTTGTTTGAGTTTATACCGATTTCGGGATAGTTTTAGTCTTAGAGTTTCCAACGCGATTTTATTTTTCGAAGAGATATGCTACGGATGTCGGAATTTGTTTCGCTTCGCTTCGAACTTTGTTTTCTTCGATTTGCGCTTCTGATTTTTGCTTCCGCATTTGTTATCCGATTTTTCGTTCTGCTCCGATTTGACATTCGTTTTGTTTTCGTACTTTGTTCTTCGATTTTTCGTTCCGATTCTTTATTTCTGTTTTCTGCTTTCCATTTTTTTGGGTTGGGATCCGGTCCCGAGATCGGGTCCCAACAATCAATCTAATTTAAATAAACTTACTTTTAACTTATTCTAAATTTTGTTTATATTTATTTAAAAAACATGCTTTTAAAGTTGATTCAAATTTGTTGTAAATTTATAATTTATCTTTTTAATTTTAGTGTCCAAAGTTAGTGAAATTGTAGATATCTTATCTTTATGTCATATTATTATCCACTTATTCTTATGTATATAAATAAATAAATAAATAAATATTGTGCTATTTTAAATATATGATTTTTACTTTTTTACTAATAATTTTTCTATTTGAAAAAATGTTGTTGTTCGAACTTTCTTTAACAGAAAAAAAGCTTTTGAAGGGGAATAAAACATTGGTTGTTGATGATTTATGCAAATCTCTTACATACGTACAACACCCATTAAATTTAAAGCACACCATTGTATTTTCATTCTTAAATGTTGGTTGTTGGAGCAAAAACATACCAGCTTTTCTATTTTCAGCTCACTGTTTTAAATCAGCTAGTTAATCAGCCAAATTACCAAACAACTTCTATAGCTTTTTAATATAGTCAATCAGCTAATTTATGTAAATTAGCTAAAAAATAGTTGATAAGCTGTTTACCAAACAAGCCCATAATTTATCAAGAAATTACTTAAATTTTCTAAATTATAATTAACAATTGTTTCTATTGATAACAAAATGAAAGGGAGGATAAAACTCCATTCTTTAATGCTAAAAGTTTCTTACAACATATAAAAGAAAGCCTAAAAAAGTGTTCAGCAACCTACTAAAGCTATAAGGGAGAAAGTTATGAGTAATGTTTGTCTTGTAATAATTTTCTACATTATTACTACTTTTGTTGAGATGCTTAGATTTATTGCTTATTAAATGTGTTTTCGATTCCATTTCATTTGTTTTTATATTATTAATTTGTTCTTATTGTCAAAATGAGTTATTTTAGTATAACTAAAATTATAGTTGGTTTTTTATATTCATATATGATGCTTGCATTCATTAGTGTGATTGTAATTTTTCTTTTGTTGGCTCTCATTGAAGAAGTGCAAAAGGAAAATGATAGTCAAAAGCTTGATGAAGTTGTGGTTGATATGGGAGTGATAAAGCCTGGACGTAATAAACTTTTTGGAAAAGTTGTGGAAGCATCTAACATGAAAGAAAATAATATGGCGAGTGAAGCCTTGTATAAAGTTCCTAAAGTATTTGTAGTCCATCAAGAATGAGAAAGGAATTATAACAAAAGAAAGTTGAATGCTTGAAAAAGAAAAGACAACAAAAACAAGATAAAGCTGATAGCGTAGAAATGATAAAACAAATGCTATTCTTTATTTAATCTCAACTTAGGCAAGCTAACACCATTAATATAAACATGCTATTCTTCATTTAATCTCAACTTAGGCAAGCTAACACCATTAATATAAACATGCTTTGTAAATTGATTTCATCTAGTTAATTAAAAAAGGAATTTTCTATTCCTCCAAACCATACATATCAAAATGAAGAATATTAGGTGACAAATTTCCTTAATTCACTATTGATTTACATCATCTTATTATCTTTTTTGTTGAGATTAGTTTCTTCTATTAATGCTTTCTGAGTTTGTTCGTAAAAAGAATCGAATCATTGTATTGTTAGTTTCTGGATTATATTATTTGTCTTGATTAAAATGAGGTCACCATAAAGTAGTTAGTATTTTATTCTTTAGATATATCAACCTGTTTATAAGCATTGTAGTTCTATAATTTTAATTTACTTCTTGTTTCTTTTTTTGAGTAGGAAGGTGATGATTAGGAGTAGACAAGGAAGTACTCGGTGAAGGATTTTGAAGTGCTCATACATATTAGTTTTGTCTAGTATTTTGATTAATTTCACTTATATTCTATATGAAATGGAGGAAGATAAAATAAGTTAATATTTTAGCTAGTGATTTTTTGCTTTTATATTTTGAATATGTTAAATGTTGAATTTTACAACTTCTTATGAACTATATAGCATATATAAATGTAGTTTTTGGTTGTTACATTTAATAGTACGTATGTAATTAAGACATACATTAATATGTAAACTGGTTTTACTATATGTATGGACATAAACGGAGTTAGTTGGGGCCAGTGTACCAAGAATTATAAAAATTAAATATTTTGATTTTTAATATATATATATAAGGACATAGTTATTTGGAGCCTAGTGATACATTGAGCCTCTCAAGATTTAAAAACGTAAATATTTAGGTCCTCCTATCTTAAATTTATGTGTTGCCTATTTAATAATGACAAGAGTTTGATTTTACATTGAAGTATTATTAGTATTGAATGAATAAATTGTTGCTTTTATTGTTAGAAATTGTTGTTTTAAATAGATTAGTGAATTTTTGCGTAAAAGAAGAAAGCATTATTTTTGTTCATATGCAAATGAATTTATTACACCATCTATCTGGAATGCTGTCGATAGCCCATGGCTATGCATACCTTACAAGCCGAATTTCACCAAGTTTTATTAAGAGTTTGTATACTAATCAAGTCATATTAAATTTAGTAATTTCTGGGTTTGAGGCTGTATTCCACGCTTTTGGTAGACATCACTATACTGTGGTAAACCGACTTCAAACTTGTCTTTTTTCAAGAACAAAATTATTTATTTTGTAAATAAGAAAATGTTTAATTTAATCTAGTTGATGGTTGACTAATAACCAAAGCTCCCACCAAACGATTTCGCTTTGGAAATCTTGCGTAAAGCCGCATGTCCCCTATCGAAACACATCGTTTTGTCTGAAGCAACATGGTCTCCACCACCCGCCGCCACCATGACCCTAGTCATGCCAGTTGCTACCGTCTTGCCTTCTACTCCAAGTGATACAGAAGAGTCGAGTACAAGTGCTAAATGTTCCAGTTCATGTACAATTACAATGGCAATCGATGTGAAATCCAAACCCAAAAAAAATCCCAAAAGGTTGATGTCGAAACGTAACGTGCCTGCTCGCTAAAACAAGTACACGTTTGAACCTTTTTCAGTCTTTACACGACCAAAAGATGGTCCTTCCTCAAACGTAGTACAATCATGACGTGAGTAACAACGTTCGAAAGAAGATGAGAACTTGTGCTTGTTTGACCAACTATGATATATGACTTTGTCTGGAATTTTTTTTCTATATAATAAATTCTCTATCAACAACCGCTCTTAGTCTCAGGCAATAAAATCACAAGTGAGGTCCGTCCACCTGAACTATTTCAAAAGGGAAAACGAAAACTCGACTAGCACACGGTGGTCCGTTTCAATTTCTTGAGAAGTAAATAGCTAGGAATGCGAGAAACACACTAGAGTCAACAAACAGAAGAGGTACTGTGCAGTAAATTGTCTCCTCTTCTTAGAGCAAGTAATTAACTTTCGAAGGAGGGTGATACGCGTGAGGAAGTTTCCTCTATCTAAGATCCTAATCGATCTTTGAAAGCCACAATCTCATCCACGATGTTGCAATCTTTTAAATATTCCATCAATCCTTTATTACTAAGCTCATTTGGATATTAAGAACAATACAACATAAATGTCAGTAATTAAATGGGCCATGTTTTATCATGCCCGTATGATCCTCCCTCGGGCATTATGCCTATTTGGTTAGACTTTTGGAAGATAAATAAAAACTTTTTTTTACTACAAAAGTTGTTTTAAGAAAAATGAATATTTGGATGTAAAATAAAAATATATTTTTTAATAGATATAGCTTTTTTGATAACTAAAATACAAGTTTTTAAGAAACTCAAATTTAGAGATTATCAAAATAACACTTTTTCAGTAAATTTTTTAAATCAATTAATAAGCCTATTTTTTAGACTCTTTTGTTCTTATGTTTTACACATAATTCCCACAATATTCACAAACTCATTTTTGTGTTTATTTTGAAAATTATATAATATTATTTGATTTTTTTATATTTTTTTATATTTATTTTTGATATTAGTTTTACTTATGTTATAATCCATATAAAAGATTTGGTTAGATATATTTTCATTTATATTTCATATGGTTTAAAATTATATATAAGTAATATATTGTGTTTTTGCATATTATTTAATATACTTTAAATAATATTTATATGCATAAATACTTTTTATTACAAAATAAAATATAGTTAAAATTAAAAGTACTTTTTATTTTTATGTTGTCAAACAGTCTATTCTATGAAGTTCTTTTAAAAAAATTCTTTTTTAAATAACAGTTAAACAGTCAATTGATTTCTTAAAAAAAAATTTATAAAAAAAATCTAAAAAATACTCTACCGATAAAAGTTTTATTGGTATAAATCTAACCAAATAAAAACTAGGTTTTGTATTATATTAAAACTTTTTTTAATTTAATTGGACATGATCTACATATATTTGAGTCTGTCTAAACTCAAATAAAATTTTGAGCCTGACGTAAAACCTAACCCATTATCATGCCAATTGAGAGATGGCAGTGGCCACCGCTCGCCACTTTGGAGGGTGGAGTGAGTAGTGTATCACACGGAGGAGTTGAAAGGAGAAACAGGCCATAGCACCAAAGAACTATTACCATAATTATCGTGTCTCTTCCAAAGAACTATTACCATAATCATCGTGTCTCTTACTCTTTTTTTTTTCTTTTTATCATAAGCAGCAGATTTAATTCTTCCACAACTTTTGGCCCCTGTCTGTGCTTTGTCCATCATTGCATAACTCTTTATGGTTTTGCTACCACAAATACTTGGGAACTTTGCCTTTCTACAACGTAAGTGTGACGAACCACAAAGTCCTAGTACAGGAAAAAGGGAGATTCTCCAACTTACATGATTGATAACCCTCAAAAACACTATGCACTTTAAGACATTTTTTACTTTAGAACTCTCTCGTCAAATCCTCCGTTTTCTACCTTAAAATACAAACCGATGGGAGAAGAAAAAGATAAAGAAGAAAACACTTGCAAGTATCACAAAGCAGGATATCAGAAAATCAATGTGTATAACAACATTACGGAAAGAATTCGAAAGATGATAAAAAAGTTCGAGACCGAATTAGTCCGTCATAGTTTATTATATTAGTAAAAACTATTAAAAAAATTAATTTTAAAAATAACAAACCAACTTGAAATTGGATTATAGTGATTTGAAGTTAATACTCTCGACTCGAATTGATTGAAATTTTTAATAAAAAATTTAGATTGTAAGTTAAAATCAAACCTTTATTTAAGTTTCAAGTAAGGTTCGAGTTTAAGCTTTTTTTTTCCAAGCTTTAAACTCAAGTTTTAGGGCTCGATCTTGATCAAGAACATAGACTTCTTTGACATACAAAACTGTCTTTTTTAATATGAATAAAATGACATGTTCTGTATAATAAATAGTTACTTTTGGATCTATAAAATTTCATTAAATTCAAGTTTAGATCGAATAATTCAAACTTAACAGGATTTTAAAACTTTTATAAGTAAAGTTTTTTTTTGTAGATTTTTTATGAGAAAATTTTTTATAAGAAACCAGTTAATTGTTTGGTTGTTATTTAAAAAAGAATTTTTTTAAAAGAACTTCATACATTATAGAAAGAATTTGAATGATGCTAAAAAAGTTCGAGATCGAATTAGCCCATTATAGTTAATTATATTAATAAAACTATTTTATAAAAATAATATTAAGAATAACAAAGTAGTTTGAACTTGTATTGTATTGATTTGAAGCTAATAGTCTCGACTTGAATTAATTGAAATTTTTAAAAAAATTTAGATTTTAAGGTAAGATTAAACCTTTAATTAAGTTTTAAGCAAGTTTCAAGTTTAAGCCTTTTTTCGAGCTTTAAACTCAAGTTTTAAGACCCAATTTTGATCTGGAAGGTAAGCTTTTCTTACATACAAAAATGTCATTTTATAAACTGTCATTTTTAATATGAATAAAATGACATGTTTTTTAATAATAAATAGTTACTTTTGGGTCTATAAAATTTGATCAAATTCAAGTTTAGATGGAATAATTCAAATGTAATAAAATTTTAAATTATCTAAAATCTAATTAAAATTTGACTCGGGTCATGGGCCAAATATGGGCCTTGTAGCTGGTTATCATCTCTAATTCACGTGCTCTTAATTAAAAAAAGCCCCATAAACCAAGAAGATTCGAATTAGTTAGCAGATCGATCAGATTTGACATCCCTAATAAGAATTTTAAAGAGATACAAAACAATCGTACTTGGTAATTATCTACTAAATTACAAATATATCCCGTGTAGATATGAGCAAGTGAATAGGTCTTCAAACCGAAGAGGAGAGCAAAATGGTAAATATACTAGTTCAAAAACCCTATACTGTAGCTAAGCTGCGTTTTGATTTTTTGGATCTGCGAAATCAAAAACCCGACCTCGATCACTGTGCACATCTCTCTCTCTCTCTCTTATATTCGCGCCATCGTACGGACAAAAGACGTCTCCGAAGCAGATCCCTATCTCGATCTCGATCTCCCTTTTTTTTCCCGGTATTGAAATTTTACTTGAACACTATCGTATTTCGCCTGAATTATTGTTTCATTTTTCGCTTTTTAATTGTTTAAAGGCTTTAATTATCTACTCTCAGGTGGATCTCTTTTTTGAATCTTGTACTTGAACTGTTGTTGATGACGTTCTTTTCATCTTGATTTTCGTTTGGTTACCCTTTTATGGTTTTGTTCACTGGGTCATATGGATTTTCAGATTTTCGATATACTCTAAGTTTTCCATTTGTTGTTCTTGAATTAGGGTTTTTATTTTGGTGCGAATTGCCACCAAGCATTGTGGATTAATTTTCATTTAGTTTTCTAGAACCCTTTATTAATTTCAAGTTCACTTGTTTTAATGGTGTACATGTTTTCTGATTTTGGCTTTGTACCTGCCTCAATCCTCCATCGGAGCTGCTTATTATCATTTACTGTCTATTTTCGAGATGTTTTATATTCGGGGCTTGACATGGTGGGGATATTGGGGAATAGTTGTTATTGTCACAGATTTCTTTAGAGCGATGTTGTCATTTAGGGTAAGAATTTTTGATAGATTTTGGACTAGACGACAGAATGCTGGATTTAATCGTGTTTTTTCAGTAGTTTCATTTGATTCAAACTTTCAACAGGGTGTGCTTATCAGAGTTTATTTGGTGATCATAGTAACTAACCGGAGGTGGTTGTATCAGTTAGGAGATCATCATGGCTGCTTCTGAAGAAAATAGTGCATTGTTTCCTATCTTCATTTTGACTATTTTGGCACTGCCACTGGTGCCTTATACGATTATGAAACTATGCCGTGCTGCTACGAAGAAGAGTATGAGCATTCACTGCCGGTGCTCTGAATGTTCTCGTTCAGGGAAGTATCGGAAATCTATATTCAAGCGGGTTAGTTTATACTGCCTTACTTTTTCCAACTGCGTTAGTTTGTTATTTGTTTTTGTTTGCCTTTTTCTGCATCTAAATCATTTCTTCTGTTTATTTGGGCAGATTTCTAACTTCTCTACGTGTAGCAACTTAACATTGATATTTCTTTGGGTCATCATGATATTCCTTGTGTTTTACATAAAGAACATGAACCGTGAGGTAAGCACTGATTATATCTTACTTTTTGTTAATTGTCATGTGGCCATCATTCTTTTCTTAGATCTTACTTCATCTGTGATACATACACGGTGTGAATCTGGTCGAATAGGACATTATATGATGTTTTCAATTTCATGCGAATGCATAGGCTTCATTAGAAAATCACTTTTTGTCAATGAGAGTCTTTAATTTGATTCTTATCCTGAACCAGATTCAAGTGTTTGATCCCTATTCTATACTTGGACTGGAACCTGGAGCTTTAGAGTCAGAAATTAAAAAGAATTACAGGAGACTATCTGTTCAGTATCATCCGGATAAAAATCCTGATCCAGGTTTATTGTTTTGTAATGTTCTGATTTTAAGACTATTTAGAAAGTTGAAGTCTATGAATCGAAATAACTCATATGCTTGCCTTTGAATCTGAATTTGCAGAGGCCCACAAGTATTTTGTGGAGTTCATAACAAAGGCTTATCAGGCTTTGACTGATCCAGTATCCCGTGAGAACTATGAAAAATATGGCCACCCTGATGGTAGACAGGTGAGACACTAGAAGAATGTCTACTTGTTATCATCCGACACAATTCTAAAAAAAAAAGGCAAGTTTCTTTTGACAGCAGTCTGATGCTACTCTATCTTTCTCCTGCAGGGTTTCCAAATGGGCATTGCTCTTCCTCAGTTCTTACTGGACATCGATGGGGCATCTGGTGGAATACTTCTACTTTGGATTGTTGGTGTTTGCATCCTCTTGCCATTGGTCATAGCTGTGATATATCTGTCGAAGTCATCAAAATATACAGGAAATTATGTGATGCATCAAACTCTGTCTGCATACTATTACTTGATGAAACCTTCATTAGCTCCAAGGTAAAGAAGGCTTTATAGAAACACCACGATTGTATAATTGTTGATCCACAAAAGCATACATGCAGTCTCTACCTGATATTTGCTTGTTTTAGGTTGAAGTGAAGGAATACTGTGTTACTGTAGTGGTAATCTTGTTAATGTTAAACATTGATGCTTCTCTAGTGATTCTTTTTTTAAGTTGATTTCTGGGAAATTAA
>JANVCL010000035.1:0-11285 GCA_026546855.1 Erythroxylum incrassatum | reverse complement strand
ATGTCTTTCACCTCCTTCTCTCTTCAACTACTCTTATGTTGCAAACACATATTTCTTCTGTCTTCAATTCTTCTTTACATTCACGTAGTATCTGAGTGGAAATGTTGGAATACATGTGATTTCTGTCACACCTATAAAAGGTGTCTCTCTGTCAATAAAGTGTGAGAAAAGTATTGTGCGTCTGTTCATTTTTTTATTTTCTCTTATGCAATTTAATGTTCTGGTTCTACTAACAATTTGTAAAAGAACAGAGTACCAAACAGATTCTCCTATGCGGAATAAGTGATTCAGGCCTTTACAAATTGAGTGGCACCCTTCGTCAACATAATAATCCGGTTCCTCTTGCTTACCTGGTCACGTTGGATAGTTGGCATGCTCGCTTTGGTCATCCAAATTTTCGAACTATTCCCAGTTTAATTTGTCAATTTCTTTTGCCATGTTCTTCTTCTAAATTGTCTTCCATTAAGTGTTCTTCCTAGTGTTTAGGCAAACTTCATAGGATTTCTTTACCTTTAACTCATAATCACAGTTCTAAACTTTTGGATTTGGTTCATTTGGATGTTTGTGGTCTTGTCCCTATTTGTTCTTCTTCTAGTCAAAATTTTTTGTTATTTTTATTGATGATTTTTCTTTGTTTACATGGCTCTTTTTTATCAAACATAAAAGTGAGGTATTTCATATTTTCTGTCAGTTTAAAACGCTTGTTGAAAAGCAATTTGATTCCACCATTAAAAACTTTCAATCTGATTGGGGTGTTGGATTTCGCTCTTTATACAAATTATTTCAAAAAAAATTATCACACAATTATCTGTCTTTATACTCATGAAAAAAATGGTATTGACGAAAGAAAATTAGATATATTGTGGACATTGACCTTACGCTTCTTGGCCATTGTGGTGCTCCTTTTAAGTATTGACAATTTGCCTTTGATACTGCAATTTTTCTTATTAATCGGATGCCGATTACTGTTTTATCTTCCAAAATTCCATCTCAAGTTCTCTATAATCAGGCCCTGGGATTATAACTTCATTCACATTTTTGGGTGTGCCATCTATCACTTACTTTGCCCCTTTCAGAAGCACAAATTCTCTTTTCGATCTAAACAATGTGTTTTTTGGGTTGTTCCCCTCACTATCTTAGTTACCATTGTCTTGATAAAGGCACTGGTAAAATATATTATACCCGTCATGTTGCCTTTGATGAATTTGTGTTTCCATTTCTTCAAGTTGTAGGTTCTTCTTTCACGGTTCTTCCTTAACCTGACATTAGTCCTTCACCTCCTTGGCTTCACTTATCTCGGTCGTTTCCTCTGACTGTTCTGCCATCTTATGATCCACAAGGTGCTCCTCCTTCTCCTATCATTGATATGTCTCTCGATCCTATGCACTTGTCCCCAACATCAATCCCGCCACACAATTCTGATTTGCCTCTCCCAGACCTTCCTCATCCACCTCCTTCCCTTCCTATTTCCTCACCTGCTCCAGCTATTACTAAACCTTCATCTCAAGTTTTTAGTCCTAATGGCATTAAGTTAGTGGATGATCTCAATGCGTACTCCTCTAACAAACTGTCTGCTTCCTCTTTGGTCCCTTCTTTTTTCCATCCAGCCTCAACGCATTCATCCAATGGGACTTAGGCCTCCTAAAACTTGGAATATTGCTAACCTCACTACAAGCATCCTCTTCTCTTCTCCTTCTGATGAGCCTACATCTTTTTATGAGGCCAATAAACAACCTGACTAGAGAAGGGCCATGGAACTTGAGTTTTTTGCACTCCAACCGGATCTTATCCTTTGTCCTCCTAACACCAATGTTGTCGGCAATCGATGGATCTATAAAATTAAGAGACAGCCTGATGGCTCCATTGAATGTCTAAAAGCGCGACTGGTAGTTCAGGGATATACACAGGAGTTTGGTTTTGATTTTACAAATACCTTCAGTCTTGTGGTTAAACCAGTGACTATTCGTTCTGTGCTTGCAATAGCTGTTTTTGAATGCTGGCTTCTTTGTCAATTGGATATTAGCAATGCCTTCTTGAATGGTAACTTGAATGAAACTATTTATATGGTTCAACCACAAGAGTTCATCGACACCAAGCGCCCTAACTATGTTTGCAAATTGAACAAGTCTTTATATAGCCTCAAGCAGGCCCCTAAAGCTTGGTATCATCGGCTTAGTACTTTTCTGTCTACTTTTGGATTCACTGGATCTCATGTTGATTCATCTCTATTTATCTATAAAGATGATTGCCACTTATGTTTTATTATGGTTTATGTTCATGATTTAGTAATTACAAGGAGTACTCCTTCTCTTATGAAGTCCTCCATCTCTTGGCTTGCTAAGGAGTTTTCTCTGCGTGATCTGGGACCTCTGTATCATTTTATGGGCATCAAAGTTATTCCTCATGCTCACGGCCTGCTTCTCTCACAACACAGCTACATCCTTACAATCTTACACAATTGGGCATGACGACTTGCAAATCAAGCTCTACTCCTATGATGGCGAGTCCTGCTTTGTCTAAGACAGATGGCCATCCTCTTTCCTCTGTTGAAGCCACTTTGGTTCTCCAGGTGTGTGGCAGTTTGCAATATCTTACTCTTACTAGGCAGGATATCTCCTTTACTATAAATAAGTTGTGTCAATTTCTCCATCAACCTACCTCCACTCATTTTCAAACCCTCAAACAATTGGTTTGGTATTTTCAAGGCACTCTTTCTATGTCTTCCTTCATCTCTCGTTGCTCTCTTCACAGTCTCACTATGTTTAGTGACGTCGATTGGGCTGGATGCCTCGACGATCGACAATCCATTGGTGGCTTTTTAATTTTTTTTGGGTAACAACTTATTGGCCTGGAAGTCTGGCAAGCAACATACAGTTGCTAGGTCCTCCACAGAATCCATATTTAAGGTAGTTGCTAATACTTGTGTTGACTTGCAATGGCTCCTTAAGTTGCTTATTGAGCTGGGTGTATAGCTCTCTACGCCTCCTTGCATTTGGTGTGACAACATTATGGTCGTGTTTCTTTCTTCAAATCCCATTTTTCATGCTCAGACCCAACATATGGAGATTGATTTTCATTTTGTCCCAGATCTAATTGCTCGCAAGGTGATTTCTGTTGGTGTGATCTCCTCTTCTGACCAATTGGTTGATATTTTAATGTTGCGACTTGCTAAACAACTGCTTTCTCATTTTGTTTCCAAGCTTTGACTTTGTTTTGCTTCTCCTTCCGCTTGTGAGGTGCGTATTAGATAATGTTAGTTATGCCAGATATACTTTCAATTGATTTGTTAAGTTTATACGATTATCACATTTAGATTGAGTCCTATCTTTTGTAACAACTTCTTGTATATATCTCCTCTATATCTTGTGATTCTGCATTAAATCATCTTTCTTAGTTTAATATCCAAGCTTCATTATTCTAAGTTGGTATCAGAGCAAATTTGGTCTAAATTATTAAATTTTCTGTTATCCATCTGGATGTCCAATCCTAGCAACACGGTCCGGTTATCACTGCGTTTATTTCAAGTGACAACTAGACGTCTAGTCCAAATTACACTTAAAGGGAAGTGTTAGAGTATCTCATATTTGACTAAACATGAAAATGTTAAAAATTCTATAAGTAGTAAGGATCAACTATCCAAATAATTAGTTCTAGTCACTTTGACAATGATTGACTTAAGTCTAATTATTGTTAGTAGACTCTACACTCAAGTTTGAAGAGGAATGTAGGTTAACTTGAGAGTAGGTTTGAGTTTATCTGTAAACAATTACATTTAGTCTCAAACCAACATGGAGATCAATAAAGCAAACGGGACTTGAGTTTTCCAAACTAAAAACAAATTCCTACTATACATTGGAAAACAATCGAACAAACATTATCCTTTAAATTACAACAACTCTCATATAATCTTCTGATCCTCGTGATCTTCTCTTGATAATGAGACTCCCCCGTGAAGATAAATCATAACAACTAGTGTAGAGAAATGTAATTATGACACTTAATTAAAATAATTAAGAAAATAGAATATTGAACGTGATAAACTAATAACAATTTAAAATCTACTTGTTGAAGATATATATATGTATATAATCAACATAAATCTTCTTTTAAGATTTTAATTAATAATTATAATACTTGGAAACATCCAATGATTTTCTTAACTCATGTTATTATCAACTAAAATTTCATAAAATTAAAATAGGTATAAATAAATTCTATAAAATTAGAGCTATTTTATAGAACTTTGTAAAATTTCATATTAAATTATGAAATTTAAAGAGTTTCTATAGACTACTTATTTTTATTATTAAAAATACTATAATTAATTATTCATTCGCCATTAATTATTAATTATCTGTTAGAAAAAGAAAAGAATGCAACCAAGTCGGCTATGTCCTAATTCCGCACCAAAAGCAGAAACCCTAGTCAGTTAGTTAGTTACTAGAACGCAGAGACTAACTGTCGTCATTCGTCTAACTGTTTCAGTTAGTCTCAAACCAACACGGAGATCTAGAGCAAACGGAAATTGAGTTCTCCAAACCAAAAACAAATTCGGACTACCAACTGGAAGACAAAAACAATCGAACAAGTGTCAAATCCTATAAATACCTCACAGAATACAACACTCATAATCTTCTGTTCCTCGTATTCTTCTCGCTAAAATGGCTTCCACAACAACAATAGCAACTCTTGGATCAACTAGAGTTCATAAGGCTACTCTAACACAACGCGGAGTTCTGCCAGAAATCGACGATAACAACGTTGATACGAGCCAACCTCGATTTTATATGTACTTCAACTTTCACCGAGACGGCGTGCTAATGTTCACCGGAGACAACATTGAGGCTGAGTACCCTTTTCGTGATCGCCGTCGTACCACTTTGGAAATCCCTCGCTGTGTTCTTGACGATCCAATCTTATGCTCTCGCTACCTGTGGCATGCGCTTCCTTGGGTAAATAACATTCTCGACGCTCCCGTGGTTCGTCGTCTCGTTGGGAAGATGGGTTCGTACGCGTTCCGAGCTGCGAGGTCTGGCAACTTCTCGGGGTTTCAACTAGTGTCCACCTTGAAAGTGTTGGTGTCGGAGACGGTGGTCGTCGAGGAGTCGGAGTGTGAAGGGGTGTCGGAATCGGTGTTGGAGAAACTGGCGGCGGAGAATTTTTATGCCGACGACGGTGAAACTAATGAACACGACAACTGTATCATTTGTCTGGACGAGTTTTCTGATGAGACAGCCCTTACGAGGATGCCTTGCTCCCATGTTTTCCACCAATCATGTCTGTTTAGATGGTTGAGAAATTCCAACTCTTGCCCCTTATGTCGAGAAAAGGTATATCAAGATTGAACATTGAACGATCGTGTGTATGAATTCTTGTACTTTGATTAATGAAAATACTCTTTCCCCTCCCATTTTTGTGGAATGAAAATCATATTCATTAAAAATAGGAATAATAGCAATTTAATAGAAATGATTATGACATTAATTGAAGAATAATTAACTTAGAACTTAAGAACTTGTTTATTACTCTGTTATTAATATATAAAATTACATTGAATTGAATTTAAGTTTAAATTTAAATTTAATAATTTTTTAAAAATGACCAATTATAACAAAATATTTAAAATTCAAGTCAAATAAACTTAATAATTAATAATATTCCCATCAGCCTTTATTACATTTATGGTCCATGAATGTACGGCGTTGCTACAGTGGATTCATTACCGTTCCAATCCATATTTCAGTTGGAATGTCATGTCAGGATAGGAAAATATCTTCCTTTTTTGTAGTTATTATTTTAAATATATCCTCCTCCAATTGAATTATTGATTTCACAGTCTACTCCTAAATCCTAATCAGGTTCTGCTTTCCTTCTGATTAATAGAAATACGAAGCAAAAGGCCTCCTGTTTTATGCCGACTTCCATATTTCTTGGAACTAGGAGTCCATGAAAGCTTGGACATAGAATACTGACGGTTGTAGCTTTTGTTCAAATTACATTCATCGATGAAGGGTTTGTTGAGAGCGGCGAACTTCATATCCTCGCGGGCTTACTATTAAATGAATAGATCGTTATAGATATCTAACTGAATAATGAACCTATATTTTCTGAAATATAACTGTCACTTCTGAGTTCTGGTAGGAGTTAAAAGATTTTACGGTTGGAGGGTCACATCTAACATTAAAAAGTGTAGCCCACCCTAAGTTGTATAGAAACGAAATGAATTTGCACGTGAAAAATGTAGATGAAAAGATTGGAAGTTAAATTAGTTAAGGCTTATCCAAATTTATCTTAATAAATTAATTTTATCCACTTCCATCATATTTTAATTTTAACTTAATTTTAATTCATTGTAGTTTTAGCAAATTTAAAAATAAATTATATTATAATATCTTATGCTTTGAACTGCTTTTTCCCTTTACTATCTAACTCTTAAAAATTATTATTCACTTTTTTGAAGTTGTAATTATAACGTGAAATTCTGGTAGAATTGCTCGTTGCGATAGAGAAACCTGTGAACTGTTGGAAACCTGCGAGTTAATTCTGGAGTGGAAGACATCGGTTATGGGAAATTTGGGAAGATCAGATGAAAAACAGTGGGTGAGTGTTGCTTTTATTTACAGAAGTGAAGTTAATGTTTTCCATCTTCTAGTCGGCATTTGCTTTGTATAGGAATCCAATTTCGAGTTCCAGAGTTGGGTTGCGAAATATGTGTTTCAATCTAATTCGGGTAGGTTCGTCTCGGAGTTCTTAGGAAATCCAAATTACATCATCTTAACACTGATTAAACAATCATCTTGATACATATTTAAAGGTGACTCATTGCACTTCGCTATTTAACACATAAAACCCTAGTCTGTGCGAACCATACAGGAAGGACATTGCCATAAATGTAAAAGTAGACCACACTTCATTCACTACTTCAGGTAATGGGCTAACCATGAAGAGAGGCATAGTTGTTGATCAAAGACAAAGCGTTGCTAGTCAGGTGAGCGATGTTCAACACCTGTTCTCTAACAGAGTTCTTAACGTTCCCGTCAATGGCGTTTCCGGTGAACCCATCACTGCACGTACTCTCATCTGTCAATGCAGCGCTAACCCAAGTCTGCACATTGTTAATCATGAGCTGGAAATCAGACTCTTTTGTGCTGCTCATTTCATTGATAGATCTCCTGATCTTATCTACTGAATCGCTAAGCTCATCTATACAGTCACGCATGGCTGCTGCTGCTCTAGGATTAATACCTTGACTGTTAGCGAGATTTGACATCATGGAAGATGTTGAGTTGGCCGAGGAAAGGGTCACGCCAAGGGCTGTATTGGCTAGGAGTTTGGGACTGGTTTGGAAGGTGGTTGCATGAACTACAAGTGAGCTATAACAAAGCTTTGGATAAGTTGTTTTGGTACAAGATGTTCTGAGAAACTCCGCGTTGGTAGTCTGAATCAGGTTCCTCGCAGCTAAGCTAGAGTTTATGTAGAAACTAACGGAAAGAAGAAGAAGAGGAAGGAATTTGGCAAAACAAGCCATATCTCTCGTCTCTCTTTGTTTCTCAAATAGAAGCTAATCAGCTGGTTGATGAAAATACGAAGGAAAAGGTCTCCTTTTATAGGAAAAATCTAAGTGAAGTTTAGAGTTGTAAACTTAAGGTATTAGCCGATATTTTTGTATTATTTAATGGATACGATAAGCTGAACCGCTGAACGTGGTCACCGAGTTCAATCAAAAGAAGAGATGGACCCAAAGGTTCACATCTTGCCTTGGGGCCAGCTTTCTGTTGCTATCCTGAGTGCACTCCAATTGAATCACTCAGGACCCATTTGCACAAAATATCTTATTTTATGATTTAGTTAGCTCCAACGAGCTATAATCAACTCCCCGATCTAAGAAACTCGACTTAAGTTATAACGGCAATAACTTAAGTTGAAGCTTGAGTATAAGTTCATGTTTGATGAATATAACTTAAGTAATGAGTATTCAGAATTCGTTAAGATATTGGAAGCTTTAAGTCAGTTCTGTAACTTATCGAGGCCATGTCTGCTTCCTGAAATGAGAGAGTTCCTTTTTTATATAAGAGGAGGATTGCAATTTAGTTGGCATTTCAAGGAAGATATTTTTTAGATAATTAAAAAATATCTAAGGTTGGTTGAGTATTTAACAATTTTTTTGTACAATCCCTTAAATAATTATGGCGGCCACGTGAATCCGTGATGAACTAATAAAATAAAGATTTAGAAGGCCAAATCAGTGGAATTCAATCAAGTATCAATAATTCAATACATGTTTCGGCTTCGCTGCATGTGCGTACGTGAGTGGGGCCTTTAGTACAAACCAGTGGCCAACTTGGGGCTTGAGAGTTGACAATGATCCGACCCTACTCGTGCCTACTTGTCTTGCTGGACACCGTCGGCTCTCCAAGTTTCCTTGGAGCGTCGCCGGCACAGACCGACATTGTTTAGTTAAGGACAAATTAAACAGGATATACTCGTGAGTCGTGACTAAAACTAATAGGTTTAATTTATTTAAAATTAAATATTTAAATAATACTAAATTTGAATGTAAAAACATTTTTCGAACATAATTAACTATATTTAATATTAAATTTCAATTAGTTCAATCATAAAAATTTTGCAAGAAAGAGAAAACTATTACTTATAGAGCACAAATGCTCTGTCATCCTTAGAAGCCTTTGATTGAGATGGCTTTATCTTCAGTGAAATTGCGGCACCACCAGTCTTCATTGAAGGACAATAAGGGGAAAACATAGCTCAATCTTATGTTCAAAAGGGATATATTGGGCCTCTTATGGTTTAAAACCACCATCTGTGAGAAAATTCAAACTAACAAAATGAGAGTCTCTAATGCTAGAAAGGCTTGGGTTATTCTTGAAAGGATCTTTTAACCTCAATCTCAAGCTTGCATGTTGTAATTGCATTGGCAATTTCATACACTCTCAAAAGGCTCAGAGAAATATCCCTGATATATTAGCCTCTATATCTAACCCGGTGAGGAAGGATGATCATTTCAATTTCATAACATTGGGCTGTGGTTACCATCTTATGTGGAAAAACCCATGTATTGTCCTCTCCCATAACTTTTACTTATTTTTTCTTCTTCCACATATTAGCTTCTTCTTCATCCGTGGGAGTCGACATGACAGAAGGAAGAGAGAGCGAAAATAGTTGTAACATTTTTGGATGATGAAATTTACTTTTTTTCTTGATCCACACTCATCTACCGTTCGATCGAGCTAAAAATTTAGGAGTATATTATTGAGAGAGTCCTCTATATTCTAAGCGGTGACTTTTTCATTTGGAGCTCTGGATGTTCAGATCGAAGCCTCATATATAACAGTGAACCGTTTTTGGTGATTTCTCTCCTTCTATGTTCTTAGCAATGTTAGCTTATGTAGTTGCTTATTCTTCTTGTTGATGCTGAGTTTGTGCCTTTGAAAAGAGGATATTTATACGCATTTTAATTTAGTAGAACTTTGTCTCGTTACTTGTTTTTGATTTGTTGTTATTGTTGACAAATTGTTGCTAATATTTACTTACTTTTATTGCTCAAATAGATTTGAAAAGTTTTGATATTATGTTTACACTTCTGCAAAATTTTGCAATACTGAGTTTTTTCAACACAGTGGTATCAGAGTATTGGTTAATTTAATCCATGCACCAAAAGTTGTAAAAAGACAACTTTGTCTATTTTCTTTTTAACGTATTTATTTTATGCCTCTTTTACAATTTGATTTTTTTACATAATTTACTAAGTAATTAAATTTTAAATATATATTACTTTACACAAAATATATAATTACAAAGATACATTTAAAATGACATTAATATTGAAGATAAAATTAAATTTATTTTTAATATTTATTTATAATTTTTATTAAAGTGTTATAAATTTATTAATAAAATATGTTAAGAATAAAAAGTAAATTTGAAATAAAAGGTACATAAATTTAAACCACAACATTGATTTAAAAAATCAAAACTCAACGAAATATTCGAAATTACAATAAGACTAAAATAAATTACATTTACAATCAGACTCGAGATTACAATCAAACTAAAATTACAACAATCAAATTAAAAGTAAAACTAAAGCACTTAAGAATATTAATTTTACATAAATAATTAATAGTTTGAAAGATTATCCCCATTTTCTCCAAATGACATTAATATTGAATATAACATAAATAATTATATTTGTTAAATAATATTAATTAATTAAAAATAATGATTTTATTTTAATTTTTATAAATAAATAAATAAAAAATTTTAGCGTAAAGTAGTTAGAATAATACTAAATTTATCGTGAAAAGATTATTAAAATATTTCGTTTTTTTACTAAATTTAGTATAAAATTTTAACGGAACGGTAGAGTCCGTAATTGCGAACTTCTTATCCTCGTACGCTGTCGCTTACTATATTTTCTGAGATGTAACTGTCACTTCTGGCAGGAGTCAATTGAACAAACTAAACTACGGTTGGAGGGTCACATCTGACATTTTAAAGCGGAGCCCGCCCTGACTAATACATACAAGGGATCATGATGAGAATCTTATTCATATCATCACGTGGTTTACACAAATATACGAACCAAATTAAGTGGTACAATATTGGAATAACCTACAGGTACTCCAACTCTACAAACAAAATGAACTTGCACGTGAAAAATGTAGATGAAAAGATGGGAAGTTAAATTAGTTAAGGCTTATCCAAATCTAAAATAATAAATCTAATTTATTTAATAGCTCTTTAACACTATTTATATAAGTAACGAGTTTAATTAAGTGATTAATACTTAAAAATATTTGAGGAGTCAAAAAAAATTTTAAAAAAAAATTAAAATGAGCTTTAAAGTAACTAGTAAATTTTTACCACCTACTTGCGTTCTCTTAATCAAGCCAATAGTACAGGATTTACTTAGAGCGAAATACCTAATTGATATAATTTGCAAGCTATTGCGTTAATCTAAAAAATTACCTAATTTACGTATTAAAAAATGATAAATTTATATAATGCGGGTAGGTATCGGAGTTCTCAGGAAATCCAAAATGCATCATCTTAATACAGCTTAAATAATCATACGGATTATATACATTTAAACGTCACTCGTAACACTTCGGTAACTAACTCATAAAACCCATAAACCCTAGTCTCTGCGAACAATCCATGTAGGACATTGCCATAAATGTAAAAGTAGACCACACTTCGTTCACTACAGCAAATGGGCTAACCATGAAGAGAGGCATAGTTGTTGATCAAAGCCAAAGCGTTGC
>JANVCL010000034.1:0-19629 GCA_026546855.1 Erythroxylum incrassatum | reverse complement strand
ACAATATTGGCATATTGTATGCATGCAACATAACTTACCATGCAAAGCTTCTAAGTTGTTCCAATATAATGCATATTCTATCCATTATATTGTTCTGTCACCCTTTTACATTAATTTAGCAAATCTTATATCACCTAATAATATGTCTTCTGTAAATTCACCTTCTGTGCATTGTATGTCATGCCTATGTAATAACATTCACCAACTTATTCTAGGTTTCTTTGACTTGTTATATACTAACCAAAACACGAAACTAAGGCCTTATGACATAGTATTTTAAGTTTGAAGAATATGTGAAAGTAAGGATTTATGAGTTAGAATAAAATAAGGGTTTACTAGTCTTACAATCTTGTTAAAGAGACAACATTTACTACTATTCTGGCAACTTCAGTATTAGTCTAGCACACTATTTCTAACATTTACCATTTATATTGACACATTAAATAAATGGGTAAATGAATAAGCAAGCAATATATTCATATCAAATGCACTTCACATCCGTTAACACCATTCTCTTAGATGTTGAACTATAGTGCAAGAATTCTATGTTCAATGTTAAAATGTTGATTTGTCTTAAAGGCTATGAAACTTTGTTGAATTTTGTTGAAAACAAAGCTGGGGACTATGGCCTATTATGTACAATGCTAATGCAATGTATCCAGCTGGAGAGATTACTCTTCTTATGTGGTTGAGGAGGTATTTCATAATAGTTGCTAGTTTCAGTAGAAACTTTTTTGTTTCTTACTAGTTCAAACACAATAGTTAACTATCAGTAACTTTTCTGTTTCTTACCTATTAGCTTCACCTTTAAGAAATCACCAGAAACATAAAACCAAATACATATTACACAGAGTCTTCATCAGTAAAGACTTCAGAGTCCTTCAATAGGTAGAACACAAAACCAAAAACATATTACACAGAAATTGTACACACAGAAAATTTAGTTTGGGGGGAGAGAGCTCAAATTGTATGGGTGCATGTCACTTTACCTTCAAAAGTGGCCGCAATCGTAGATGGAGGAGGATTGACAAGAAGGTCTCTAATGGACCTAATAAACCATAAAATCAACATGAGGGAACAATCCATTAATATCGTATGTCTAGATGAGAAATGTTCAGAAGTTGTTATGTATACTGAAAGGAAATTTTTAAAGTGCTGTAAAAGAAGGGATTGAGCCAATTTATACTGACAGGAAAATTACAGCAGCACAGTAATGTAACAGAAGGGGTTGAGCCAATTTAACATATAAGCATGTGTTTCATCTAAATGACCCTAACAATGGAAATCATGAGAGCTCTCACAAGTTTCTTTAATTGTATGAATTCGTAACAAAGGGGTTTCCAGCCTCAATACAAACATACTTTCAGAAAATCAAGTGAAAAAGTTTCATAATTACTTACGAGATCTAATGCTAGTCCATTATCCCAACATCAACTCACTCTATTGTTCTTAATTTAGTAGTTTTAATATGCTACTTGCCTTGTACTTGTAAAGATGTTTTCATTTAGTAATGTTTTACCTTTTCTAAAAAAAATCTGGATTTCGATCCTTGATCTAATTCTCAAAATTATTAAAGTCTTCTTCAATAATAAAAAGAAAATTCAAATTGTATATAATTTAAATTTTATCAAGTTATTTCGTATTTACTACTTATTATCATTTGTTTAATATTATGATCAGAAGTGTAAAATCTGAAATAAATCATCCAAATTCTATTGGGATGATAATTGAAATTGTAAAGCTATATAACTATCATTCTGATTTCAAGTATGCGATCCAATATCATTTTTGTTTTATTTAAAGGTCTTGAGTGCCATAAAGAACAGAGCATCATAAAAAGTTTTAAAGCATGGTTTCATAAATAGCTAATGAATGGTTGAAATAAACATGCAAGGGTAGTGCCAAATCATGACTTGATCAATAGCATTAAGCATGCAATAGAGATTTTTTGGTGGCACCAACTCCAGTACTTTTCTCTTTTCATAAATCAATGGCTTGCTAATTCCACATAAATATCTGAATACACCTATAGTTTGCTTTATATATATACACTAGCACCTTGAGTAAGTTATTTACAGCTACCAGTTAACATGCAAACCAAATGAAACACCATTGCAGAGAAATGATTACTGGGTTCTTGGAGTTTCTTCATGCGTTTGATCATAGGTCCAAGAACCACATTGAACTTTCATACGGGTACAAACAATATATCATCAGCATTCAACCACATATTCATTAAAGTTGAAGAAATATGTATGAAAGGACATACAACATAATTCCATAGTTTATGAACAAGGTATGTTTGTTGTCTAATATATAACCAAACATAAAGCGACAAGTAAACATATCATGAAGCCTAATGATATGTGGCCATTTCCCTAATTACTAAATCAATTACTAAAGACATAAGATAACATTTAAATGAAGTAAAGAGAAGTAAATTAACTAAAGATTGTTCAAACAAGAAGCTTAGTTATAGTGTTATGGACTGTATTTGTATATATATGAATTTTAACTTTGAAGATTGGTAACTAATAAGCAGAAGTTGCAATACTTTTTTGTCAATGTTGGACCATGCACATTCTGCACTGTTGCTTAAAAAAATGGCCCATTAGAACAGAACAAGAAGTTCAACCTAATGTGATAATTCAATGAAACTATGCTTCATCATAATACTGAATAGTAATCAGTTTACATCACAAGTATTCAATTTCTAACCCCTCCGAAGTCCAAGAATTCAAATACCATTCATTTTATAAATATGAATCTACAATTCAAACTTTGAATTCTATCAACATCATAGCAAGAGAGCAATGTAGAACGCTAACTACTGCAATAATACAAACATGTGCTGCTTTCTTTAGATTTTTGGTCATTGTTTTTGTTATGAATTCTGTCTCCATCATTTTCTTATTATAACTTCCAACGATATGAACATCTAGAATAAAACACAAGTAGTTTGGCTAGCAGTTGTAATCTTCCTTCAATAATTTGGAGTGATATAATCAAATGAAGGTAGAGATAATTTTCAAACTCTGTTAAGAATTGATCAATGGGGTCGGTATGATGTTTACTAAATTATTTTGATCCTTTATTGTTTGATACAAAAACTCTCAAGTTTCAAGAAGTAGGAATCATAGCAAGAGAGCAATGTAGAATGCCAACTACTGCAATAATACAAAAATATAAAATTGTTTTTGGAACAAAGCATGCACATTCATTTCCAACAACCATGATTCCTACTTTTTTATCGTATGACTTTGCGATCAAGTATAAGAAAGGGAAATAGAACATTGTAAATGATGCTCTTTACACACTTCATAATATGGATCTTTATACACTGATGTTCAAACAAACTTCAAACTTAGCTATTGGAGGAAGGTAAATCAAGCTAAAGTAATGATAGGTCAATTTAAGACCTGAAAACTAAATTGAACTAGGACAATCTCAATACCAAGTCCTTATAATGGAAGGATAATATTATTTAGTGCAAAGGAAGAGCAGTGGTGGTAATGAAGCAGTTCAGGTGAGAATGGAGGGACAACAGACCAAGATAAAGATGAATGGGTGTAACAAACATACAAATGAGAACAAGATAGGTGATAAAGTTGAGCAATGTAGATTGGAAACACATGGACGTCAAAATCAGATCCAACAGTAACCACAAAAACAAATTCCTAATGCAGAGGGTAAAATAGCAAATTATAGAAGTCAGCAAGGAGGGACTACAAAAAAAGCATCTGCAATTGGAGAGCATAAAACATTTTTGCAAGAGGCTTGTGCAAACTTTTCCTCTCCGAAAGTAGCTATTGGATGTGTGTCTACTCTATATTGGTTCCCCTTACCTTAAATTGTTGTGTAACAGATACATGAGCAGTGAACAATATAAATGAAAGTTGTTATTCTCTATCCCTATCATCTTTTCTCTCTAATTTGTTGCGAGGATTTCCTTGTGTTATTCTTCTTCCTTCCTTCCTAATTCTACTTCTTAATCAAGTGTGACTGATTTCGTAAGTCATAAAAATGCTAAACATTAGGTATCAGATCAACGAAGCTAGATGAGGGATGGCTGAAAAAATGTGTAGAGTGGAGAATGCGTTAACCTATATTTCTATTCTAGCATTTGATGGAGAATGCGTTAACCTATAGCCGTACTGGTGTAAGAAAATTTTCATTTTTGGCTTACCGCTTCATCGACACCCATCAACAACACGCAGACATTAACTCCATAACCAAAACTCCAAGCCATTGGAAACCTATTACCCATGCCTTCGAAAAACAAAATCGATGGGATGAAAGAGTCTTATCGAGAACAGAGGAGAGATAGTCAGGCACTAGGTTGGTTGAAGGGGGACTACAAATCTGGAGAAGACAATCTAGAGGTAGACAAAGTGAAAAATAAGCAAAGTTTCCCCAATCTCCTCTTGTCAACAAAAAAAACAAATAATTTACCTTTCACTGCAGAGACGAAGCAGAGAAAAGAAGGAGAGTATTTTTCATACCTTTCACTGGGGAGACGATGCAGAGAGGGACGAAGGAGGGCGAGGACGCAGATTTGCAAAGGTATCGTCCGTTATGAAACGGTTATTTTTGTCATTTCCATTTCTTGTCTTTAGGACAAAAATTTCTTTACCTCAGTTTTGAAAGGAACAAAAATTTCTGTCCTTGTCCTCTGAGGACGAAATAAAAATTAGTGAGGGCGGTAAGCAAACACGCCGGAGGACAGAACTTTTGTGTCCTCGTCATCCGTCCTCACCCTCGAGGACGGTAACCAAACGTAAGGTATGTGTGAATCTTGTCTTACTCGTCCTGCCAAAGGATAAAATAGAGATAATGTGTCTGACAGGGACTTCCTAAGTCGCTCGCATCTCTCAGCATTGCTGATGGTCGGCGAGTTGGGATAGAAAACTTGTCAACGTACGAATATTGGAACCATAATTTGATCGAGAGAGGATAGTTATGGTGAAGTTGGTTTGGTGTTGGAGAAGATGGCTTGACTATGGATTGGGAGACTATTTGCACTTGGCCGTTCATTTTCTATTTACAGTAGGTTTCAGGTAATTCAATTTTTTGCTAACTTCTTGTAAGTGCTCATGGGCAAAGAAACATCGCTTGTTCTTTTATATACAGTGCGTATTAAAGGAAACAATGATCTAAACAAGAAACATATAAACAAATGCGAACTAGATCAAGATTTTTTACTAGAAATCAATTTTTTTTTCTAATACTTTTATTCTAAATTAAGGGATCACTTTTCTATCAGTACTCATCAATTTTTTAAAAATCAAACAAGATATCGAACCAGTCAAAAGAAAGGTTTAAGGTTTAGAGGTTCAACCGGTAGTGAACTGCTATAAAACCGGTATATAATAAATAAGAAGTAAAACTTATAAGAATAAGTAAAAATAAAATATTTTATTAAAATAAAAATACACCAATGTCTATTATTATATAATTAATTAATAATAAATAAATATGAGTCTAATATAAATATTAAAATAACAACAAAAATTAAAATTGTATTTCTGAAGGAGGTTGTGTCTCATCATCGTCAAAAGCTCTAAATTCTTCAACGCTATTTAAAGATTCGTAAACTACGCTTTCATCTAAAGTATTTGCATTAACTTCTTTTACTGCATTAAAATAAATTACAAATTAGTAATGTATGAAATTATTCTCAATAGTTTTGATGAAAGAAAAGAAGGACATTTTGCAAAGTTTAAAAAATCAGACCGGACCGGACTGGACCGTTCGATCCGGTCAAAAAAAGATTGAACCGACCGGTTTTTATGCAGAGAGGTTATTAGGTAAAACCGAACTGGACTACTGGACGGTTCAAACTTTTTTCGGTCGGAACGGACGAACCGGTACGATTTTTAAAACCTTGCCTTCAACCTCCAATAAATTTGGACCACCTTCTGGGTCCAAATTTGCTTCATGTCCTTGTTGTCCAAAATAAGAAGCATGACAATCACTAAACTGTATTATTTGGACCGCAATTGTAGCTGCAGAGTACAAATATTAAAAACCCTGAAAAGAACAAATCTTGCTTGAGAGAATGCGATACACAGTTCACTCAGTCCACAGATTTCTTCCCAGGAAACGTCAACCTACGTTTCCTGGGGTAGTTGACACGATTTGACACAACCAAGTTTAATGGTGGAGGGCACGACATAAGATAAGAGCGTTGGCCATACATCCTCTACCTCTAAACCTAAAAGCTTAATTAACGACCTAGCTACATAACTATTGATAGAGGAGAAACAAATGTGCAGATGTTCACAGTATGTAACTTAGATCTTTAGAGCTCAAGGGTCTTCCTCCTCCGTTGTTATTTTTCGAATTATTTATTAATAATGTATTTGTTATAAAACCGAAACTAAAACTTAAGAATATTTGGGAGAGGAGAATTCTTCTTATTAAATTGGTATACCTTACATCAAGTTAACCCTCTATTTATAGTACAAAATTTTTAATAAAATACTATTATGTTAATAGAAGTGGTACACTAACTATTAAGTGGTGCATTTGGTGCACTAACAATTAAGTGGTGCATTAACAATTGTGGCACACCATCTTATTTCTATCTTGTATAACAAATACTAATTTCTATTTTCTTTTTATTACTACTTGATACATGTCTAAAATTTCTCTCAAAACTTGTACCCAATTTTTTTATTACCTAATTTTTTTATCAAAAATATAAGTGAACTTTAAAAAATTTTAAAAGGAGAGTTTTAAACTACCAAAAATGTTAATATATGTTAAAATAAAAATTTGGGGTGAAAAAAGTAATTTGATTATTGTAAAAGGATATTACGAGTAAAAAAATTGAATTCAATAAAAGAATGGTAGATTTGCAATATTAAAAAAAGTTGAAAATAACAAAGTGTTTTGATTATGGTATCTTCTCCATTATCATGGTACCAGTCAATTTATAATCCTCTTATTTTTTAGCTATAACTTTCCACTTTCTTACAGTTTAGCTAACTACATATTACTATTTCTTTAACTTATATATTCTAGAATTCAGCCTAAAGTAACTTCTTAATTTTTAGCCCATTTAGTCATGTTTTTGTTAACTATCTTCTACTATTTTCTCAATTTTCACGTCTTGGACTTCCAAAAATTTAGGACATTTCTTCACACATCTCTGATTTTTTTTCATTATCCTTGAATTCTTTGGTTAAATATATATTGTGTTTCCATTTCGGGCTAACTTCATGACCTTTTGGATCATATAAGTTAATTTATTTTGGAGTGCCAACAATTGCCCCCCACATATATTCGTATGAGCAAACTAAAAATATGGTTTAGAAATTCCCCCAGTCTTTTATAATCTACATTTTGAATTCCATCCCAATGGTTTCACGGGTTCCAAATTGAATTCTTAAGCTACATTTTGAATTCCATCCCAATGGTTTCACGGGTTCCAAACTGAATTCTTAAGCTAGGCTAAGTAACCTTATTGGAGAGGAGTCTCCTAAATCCTAAATAATCTTTTGCATACAAGAATCATCAAATCCACATATTGCATTAAAATCTTTCAAAATTGAAATCACTACTCTTTATCAGACACGGAAAATAGAAAATCTCTTTAAATTTCAACTTCTTGTTATTCTTTTAAAATTCAATTATTTTGTCATTATAAAATCTCCTCATTACCTTTTCACTTCCCACTTTAGCTCTCAAACGGTTCTTTTTTCTAACTTCAATTTCTTCTCGTGACTTCTACAACCACAGCTTCTTCCGGCCATGCTTCTTTCTCTTCTTTATCAGACTACTAAAATGAATGTCATCGATGTATGTTTCTAATTCTGGTACTTTCCTAAAAAATCCCTTTGATTTCTTTTAGCTTTAATTCTTTTTGTAGACCGTTAAGATTGAAGTAGCTTATATTCCATCCGAGCGTTTTCCAAACTTCACGAGGATTAGATAAAGATTTATCAAATTCCAGTTCTCTTTAAACCACTAACTCTAACATTTGAATTCCTATTTTTAGTAATGTAGAAGTCTTTCCTCATTTTGACCATAAATATGATCTGCCTCTCATTATTAGGACTCCTCTACCTATTAATTCTTCATACTCATCACTCCCTAATTAGAGGGGAGTAATTAAGTCAAAATTTCCTCTAAAAATTGCTTTATTTCTAGCCCCCAAATCCCTAAATTCGTGGCCTAGAAATGTAGATTAATAGGTTAAATAGGTAGATAGGTTATATCTGTCATATAATTCACAAGGCCTTTTGCAGCTAATAACCCTTTCCAAGAATGCCATAAAGTATCAACCTAACCTTATATTTGCAATTATTAAATTATAGATTCCTTCTTGCAACTCTTTTATATTTCCTTTTGGCGACAGTTCCATTTCATTAAAAGATGTCTAATCAAGGAAGATTGTATTTGCTTAATTGAAGAAACCCTAGTTTAAATTATGGTTCTTTCAAATGTTCATATTATTCTAAGTTGATAAACAGTTACGTTTCTTCAAAAAATCTTGTTTCTAAAGAAGAAAATGTCAAATTTATTCGGCAACTGCTAAACTGGTTTATCTTTTGTCTTGTTAACAACAAACCTAGTTTGGAATTCCTTTCTTTTGTAAAGAGGTAGATTTTGGTAAGTTCTTCGCTTTATGCTCTATTTTCTTGGAATTTCTAAACAAAAACTTAAGGGAGTCCTCTCTAATCTCCCCTTGTAAGGACTTAACCTGCGTGTATGGTTTGTCCAACTTTAGTCTTTTGCCTATTTTCCTAAACTTAGGAAAAGAGAAAACATGCCTTCTTCTGATCTTATATTTCCTAATTTTCTTATTCTTCACGTATCCACTAGTTTCTATAGTAAATCTCCTAAGGACACCTTTAGTACTCTAATGTCCCTTAAGTTTAGGTCTATAGATTAGTTATATCTTTTTAAATACTTATCTAAATGGCCTTATTGGCTAAAAATTTGCAAGACTTTTGAATCCTTTTGCTTGTCCATTTACCATAAAATTGTCCTCATTTATACCAATCCTTGAGTTTTCAATGTTGATGGTGATAAAGCTCTAAAACATGGCCCTTCCATTAGGTCTTAGGTTTTATAATATATCTCTCTTACCTTTGGAGTAGGCAACTTGGCCTTTCTTTCAGAATTCCTTTTGTGGTACATTTTTAGACTATCCAGTAAAAGTTCCTTTCAAGGCAATTGCTATCAATACAAAATTCTCCCAAATTTTTTTTTATCACTATCGCATTCTCAAGTGCATGATTGTTGATGCTAATATCACTAACACACAAGCTTGCCACTTTTGGTGGTTAAAAAGCTTTTAGAGTTTGGTACCTCGGTCTAATCCTGCCCTTTCTTAAAGGTATTCTTGTTGATTTGCATATTATCTTTAAAATTTTTCTAAATTTTATTATTACAAATTTTAAAATTAGTCATTGATGGTATTAAACATCTTTTTATTTCCTTTAGTTTTCTTTTCATTATAAATTTACATTATTTTATCTCCTTTGTATTGATGACACAATGTCTAACCTCCCTACTCCTTCCTTTCCTGTAGGACTAGGGTCCAAGAAAACCAATACTTTTCCTGATCTGAAGGTCACTGAGGTTGCTTTCCTAGAGGTAAGACAAGAACTCCTTTGTTTTACACATTGATATGCTAATACGTTAACGAATTCTTTTATGTCTTATGGGCAAAAGATGTTTGGTCTATAACAATGACTTCTAAAAAAGTCCTTTACCTGAGTTTTTTAGACCTCTCTCCTAACATTCCTTTAGTACTACAAAAAAATGAACTCTAAAGAACTATTAAGAGCTAAAGAGTTTTTAGGACTCACCATACAACATAAGTTGTAGAGAATTGAAATTCAATGTAGTTATTTTCTGAGTTTGTTGTTATATGTTGGTTTTACAACTTTATCATCTGTTAATAAAGTTGAGAAAGCTTTTACGTCATTTGAAAAATCTTATCATGATCAAGTTATGTACAGGGATGGCAATGGATTGGCCCATGAGCCAGCCCCCGTCAAGTTTTTTAAAATTTAAAATATAAAATAATTTATTTTTTAATTAGTTCTGGGCATGGGCTGTCCAGGCCCAGGCCTACTTGAGACCTAACTCTTCTAAATAAAAAGTTGTTGTTTTGATTAGAATAATTAGATCTCAAGTCATTTTGAGCCTAGGTCTGACCTATGACTCGGCTTATTAAAAATAACTAAATTTAGGCTCATTGGCCAACAATTGTTATCCTTAATTATATAGTCCAAAAAGTTGAGCCTCTCGCTTCGGTGTCAAATGGACTATGACGTAGAGGGGACTAAAGGTAAGAATATCCTGACAAAAAATTCAAGAGCTAAAGAATTAATTTGATTTTTTAGAAAATGAAGTTATTGAGCATGAATTGGTTATCAATTTGACTATGAAAATTTAAGAAGCCTTAAACATGATGGAAAGAGGCTCAAGTTGGAGTTAATGAAGTCAAACAGATGGTTGCAGAGTTAGCGAAGTCACTAATGCTGCAAAAACACGAACTCAACTTTTGGAAGCACTAATTCCAATAAACTAAGGAGGAAAAGGTGTCACATATTAACCAATGAAGGTGAATTTTGGTCCTCTAACTTGGAACTAATGTGAACTTCCCTACTTTGTTAACTTTTGGCTAGTTTCAAGCTGATCTTTTGAATTTTATTTATGAATGTTATTCTTGAGCTAATGTTATTTATTTTAAGAATTCACTCTCATTCCTTGATCCCCATCCTTCTAAAAAAAGTAGGTAAATAAGTTTTTAAATTGATAAAATGCCTATGAGATTCACCTTTCAAAGTAGAAAACCAATCATTACTTTTGGTCCCGTTTGGTGTGATTATGACTACTTCAACACTAGCTGACTTCCTTGTACTAAACCCATCGAATTTTAATTCCCATGGCTTCTTCTCACAATTGAGCACTAAATGTCCCATATCCTCTTGTACTTTGATTAAGGGATGGCTTGCTAAGAAGTAAGCTAGTACCTGACCTTTTACAGATATTTGAGGGTAATATGTCAAGTTAAAGTCTATAAGAATCATAAGTCATTTCCCAATATTTCCTTAAAGGACTGGCTTATTCAACATATATTTCATTAATTCAATATGTAAAACCACATAGAATTTATTTTGCAATAAGTAATGTCTTGATTTTGAATAAGCAAAATACAACCCCAAGCACAATTTAATGATGGGTAAGTACTTTTATGTTGACATAAGAGTTATGCTCAAATAATAACTAGCTTGTTCATGGCTAGCCTTATTACTTTGGGCGAATAAACATTTAATAGCTTCTTCTGTAGCAAAAAATACAACTTTGAAATAATTCCTTTTCTAGGGAGCATCAGCACTAGAGGTTTGGTTAAGTATTCCTTGATACTAACGAACCCCGCCTGATGTCTTTCCACCCAATGGAATTCTTGAGAATTCTTTCATCTTAATAAGTCTAAAAATTCTCTTATTTTTCTTGCCAAATTAACAATGACTCTTCCCATGCAATTCACCTGACCTAAAAACCTCAGAAGTTGTTTCTTATCCTGAGGTGGTTCTGCTTAGAGAATGACTTTTGTTTCTTGTATAATTTGATTCCTCTATTGTGAACTAAAAACCCCTAGTAAGTATCCTAATTTCATTCTAAAAACACACTTCAAGGAATTCAACTTTAATTTGTGCCTTCTCATTATGTAAAAAAATTCTCACAAACCTTAGATATGATCTGTCCTCTTTTTTGACATCACAACAATATTATCTATGTAAACTTCCAACACATGCCCTATCAAATCATGAAAAAATGGCACTCATGACCCTCTAATATGTGGCTCCTACATTCTTCAATGAAGTACTATTCAAGTAACACAACTTGATCTAAAAGTCTCTTGGAAAATATTATGGCAACACTGTCTTCCTATCTGTTCAATCATGTTGTTTTGTCCCATTTAAATAACAGTATTCGGACCTGGAGTATTTTATGATATTTACGATCTTGGACTTCTTCAGGAAATAGAGCCATCCATCCATCCACCAAAGATGGCTTGTATTATTCAAGCTGCTGGCCATATAAAACGGGAACTCAATCCGCACTACATAAGTATTGGTAAGACAACACAGAAAAGGTGAGATTATAAAATGAGAACGCTCAAAAGTGTTAGCCTGGAGCAACACTAGTTGTATTAATTCCTACTCATTTACAATAATGACTCCCAGGTACATACAAAACGTATTGGTCCTCTACCTAACCGTACAACTTGCATTAGTAGCCAGGTAATCAGGATGGTTGTGCCGCCTAAAGATATTAACTATTGCAGGGTTTAGATATAGCTGCTCTTGTTTACCAAATGGAATGCCGCATACCAAGACCATTGCATGTCAAAATAAGGCCCTTGTAACGGTTGAGGTACTCCTGGAGACAATGAATGAATCATCGTGTGACCAATAAAACTACAGATGAAAATATTTAAACAAGTAAGAGACCAAGCGTTTTACAATTAGGTCATGATCGTAGATGTACAGCATTCCATTGTCGTCATACTCTCTCTTCCTAACTGGATCACTCAAGACTGTTAAAAACAATACAATGGTTAGACAGGAAAAATAGACTGAGTTCACAGCTTAGCTGCAAATTTGGTGCTCTCATCGCCAGAAAACTAAAATGACAACATGGACGCAGAATTTGAGCTCCAGGAAAAGAAGCATATCGAGGACTACAACAGAAGCACTCAGGGAAAATCAGAGAATGAACAATAAAGAAACACCGAGTAGGGTCTAACACAAACTAATCTCAGCCAATATAGTCAAACAAATGTAGGAAACAATAACTGTTTGATACAGAGTTCATAACATTCATAGAGATCTTCAGTCAAGTTGAAGAAATAGTGTCCAATAAGAACCTTACCTTCTTGTCTTTATTAAAAACTTTCCACACTAACAACCAACTCAAACCACAACATAGAACTTTGAGAGAGGTTGTATCAATGCTTGAATTGAATTCCAAAGTACAATACCAATTATGCATGAAGAAAAAGCATCAGAGATGCAAATAAATGGCCGCCCTACTAGCCCTTTCATCATATGATCCAGGGAGATAAGCTCTAACTGGAGTAATCATCAGGCAGTGAATGGTCTCCTGATTTTCCATATATTTCTCATCAAACAAAACAAGTTTATCATCTTTGACAAGAACAAGCACTGGTCCTAAGCTCCAAGTGTAGCAATCATCAGGCAATGGATGGTCTCCTGATTCTCAATATGTTCTGGGTCTACACTTTATATCAGTCTCACTCCAATGTATGCGTCAAGCCAATCCAAATAACAAATAATTGAAATATTTAGGTTCTTGAATTATGGAGACAAAATCTGGCAACTGGTTTCCGGGAAAGAAAAAAGGTACTCCTAGTTATACAAATCTAGTGCGTTTTGGGAAGTAATAACTTGGGGATCCCTGTTCAGTCCCGTTTAAAGTTCATCTAGCTGAAACTAACGAAAAATATTACATCATAACAAATAGCAGCTGCATATCGTACGAAGACAACAGCTCTAGAAACAGAATGTGCAATCTTCGCAGAAAACGGAAGTATGGTCTTCAGGATATCTATAAACTCAACTCTAGTTTCAAACGCTTTCCTGTCCCATTTCAAGATAATACTGAAATGGAAAATCAATGCGGATATTGTTGCAAGTGATTAAGAAGGAAAGAAAATCGCAAAGAATCCATAAATAGCATGTACAATCATCAGCAAGCCAACAAGTAGATGACCACACACATGTATAGACATAACCATTGAAGGGTCGACTTCCGATCAACAAACTCAGAAACATCCTTATCCAACGAAAGGATGATAATTCGCTGTCTATCGCCTATAAAGAAGGCAAGATTTTAGATGAAGAAAATTCGAAAGGAATAAATAAAAAAAACTGACCCTTATACGCCTCGTTTATCTCTTGAAACCTCGAAGTGGCATTATCTTGGTCTTTTTGCTTATCCGGGTGCCATTTCTGCACACCCCCACAAAAAAAAAAGGCAATTAGGATTAAGCAGAACACCAAACCAAAGTTGAATGCATACACAACAGATAAAAAGTAAGAGGAAAAAAGGGTGGGAATGAGAAAAACCAGAGCGAGGCGTATATAATTGGAGCGAATGTCGTCCTCCGTAGCATCGTAATCCACTTCAAGAATCTTGTAGAAATCCTACAAAAACCCAGAAGCCCAGAATCACGTAATTATTAAGAAAAAGAAAAAGAAGAAACAAACAAAATGAGTAGAATACGGGTGCACCAGCACTACCTTGGGTTTGGACAAAGTGGAAAGGAAATCGAAGTTAAGGAAAGGGTCATGGTCTTGGTCAGGCTTGGGATGCGGGTGTTGGTCTTCCCATTCCTCCTCACACATCATCATGGTCTATGCTAGTACTTTGGTCGGGGAACAGTGCCGAAGACCAACTGATTTTCTGTTCTTCTTGCTAGTGCCCGGTGGTTATTATTAGACAGCCAAGCTCCAAATTCTGTTTCATAAACGAATTTTCTAGACATTCTTATTATCACTTTTTTCTTTAATATCTTTTTCTCTATCACCGAAGTTCCAATATAGTTTTTCTTCTCTTCACGACAGTCTGCTTCTTTATCGTTTGGGAATTTTATCCCAAAGTTCTGGAAAAGTGTTTATGTAGTAGAAAATAGAAAACAAAAACGTGTGCTGGTTGGATTTTGTAGTTTGTGGACTGTAATTTTCTTCTACGGCGGATTTTGTAGGTATGGATGAGAATCGGGTCCTGTAATCCATATTCTTTCAAAGGTGAGATTGGGTTGGCCAAGCCCAACCTTCATTATACTTTCAAATCTTCCAACTTTGTAGAAGTAGCATCATTGTAATTTCGTTATTTCGGTATCAAAATATTAGTATTGGTCTACTATTTAAGTTAATTTTTAAAAATTATAAAATAGTTTCTGAGTCCTTCAATATATTATCCTATATAATATATTAAAATATCAAATAAAAAGAATAATAAAGTTTCATGACTCTATAAGTATTACAACAAGAATTAGTCGCAAAAATCACAATCAAGTAGAAGTGAAAAATGAAGCAAAAATATTTACAATTAAAAGTTTTTATATTTGTATTGCATATAGAATTTAACTTGGGTATCAAGTACAAGTGAAATTAAAAGAAGAGAAGAAATGAAAAACTTAAAAAAAATTTATTCCAATATCTGCTCAAATTGCATTAGCCTTAATTCTCATTTGACATAAAATTATCATCATTAAGAGGAGCCTCATTATCACTATTATTTAAATTTATTGCACCAATTAACATGTCAATACTTTCTCATCCAATATTATCTTTCTAAATTCCTCTTATTTATCAAACTCGGTTCTTCATAAACCCAATTCAATAAAAGATCGAAATGATTAAGGTAAATTGAACCTACAAAACTACTTGTTTTATTAAGAATCCTAATAAAAAATAAAATTAAATCACTAAGAAATTACAAGAAATTATATTCAACTTAATAATGATAATAATATATCCTTTTCGAAGTTTTAAATTATATCGAATAAAGACTTAGTGTTTTAATCTTTTGTGTTCCAATCATTTCTTTTTTTGAAATGGATGAGTTCAAATGTACTCCAATTCTTTTCATACCCGATTGTTATCACACATTAACTCAGAATTCAAATTGTAAACTTTTGCAATTCTAGAACACCACTTTCAAATTAGTCCCACCAAGCAACTGTAAAATAACAAAAGTAATCTTATAAAAAATAAAATAATGATTAATTTCTTACAAGTAAAAAAGTGAAAATATATACCTAGATTAAGTTTGTTTTTTTAACGAATAGCAATAGGCATCCTAAAATCACAAGAAGCGTCTTTATAAACCTCCATTTGTGAGCTTAGGAGTTCTTGCATAATCTAATAGGCAATAATTGTTTAATAACATTCTCGTATTAACTTTAGCTTTCTTTGTAAAGCTTGTCTAAAGTAAACACTATGATTAAAAACTGCCTATCTGTTAAAAACATAGAATAAAGTTGCCTTTTCCATCTCTTATCAATGACTACAAGCTAAAGTATATACAAAGAAGACCTATTATTTATTTGACCTTGATTACTTCATTCACCTTCTTCATGACATCATAAAATAACCAATTGTTGAATTCTCATCTCTATTAGCCAGATGAAATACTCTTACTAAAGACTCATAAATTCGGATAACAAATTGGCATTAAAACTAAAATTCATGATCTTCAAGTATAATTTTAGAAACCTTCACTCTAGTATTATACCTGACATACTAAGATGCAACCTACTTATCATTTATAAACATTTGCCTCAATTTCTTTTTCACTAGAACAAAATACTAAAGTTGATAAGATATTAGTATCTTGTTATAGTAGGATGACATAAATTTCTACTATTGGTGAAAACCTTTCTCATCAATTTCAAGCCCTATATATGATTATAGATGAACTTAGTCTTTTTTAAGCTCTGTACACAGTTTCGTCGATGATAGGAAAGTATCTAACATCTCCTATATTTCTAACATCAACTCAATGTAACGTGAAGTACAATGAATCTAATAAAAAGAATTGTACCTACTTTATAATATTTTTCACCTGCTTTGTAAGCAGAATCAGTGACAATAATGAATTGAACATCATTTTATGACCTAACTTCATTTGCTACTTCATCAAATATCTAAAAGTAATAGCATTTCTAATAAGTTCATATGCATCAATAAACTTTAAAAAATTGTCCCTTTAACTAAATAAACAAAAGTTTTGATAATAAGCTCATGTTTTCTATTTGTCTAACCATCATATATAATTGGATACCCATAAGTTACCAAGTCATTCTTCTTTCATCCAAATAACTCTTTATTTCTAAATAAAGTTATGCAAAAGTTTACCTCTATAGTCATCAATTGAAGAAGCTTAATATCCTGAATTGTATAAGGTAATAGCATTTACCATAGGTTAATACTAATAAGATTAGGAAACATTGAATGATATATCTTAATCATACCACCATCTAGCCATTGTCATGTCCACATTCTGAGGCACTTCTTTAGATTACAAGGCACTACAAATTGAAGGTTAAGCTTGAGGATTTATTCATGGTGCAAAACTGTTAGACATTTGTCTTCTTCTCTTCCTCACATCAGGTGCAGCATTCACTTTTTTTGGGTAGGAAAATTACTTTCAACATCTCCACTATCATCCTAATCACCAAAAAAGAACTTTTACTACCAATTTCATAATTTAGTCTTTACCTTTTATCTTTCTCATGCTGATACTCTTTAAAAAAAATTCATTTGTCATTTAACATCATGGCTCACTTTTTTACAAGGCTTCATATCACCTTTGATCCTAATCAAATGCTTCTTTAGTTTGGTGATTCCCTCACCTTTCAAATTTTTGTTACAATACAAACAAATGATATTATTCTTCATTTTAGGAACCAATCAAGCATGGGCCTAATCTGGATCTTCGAATCTTGCTAAACCTGAAACAGCTAAAATATTAGGAGTACTTGAACTTTCCTACATTTAACTATAAAATAAATAAAGACATATGTCAACTTTAAATTAATAATTTCATATAAAAATAAAAATAATAATAAAGAGAATTCAACATCATTTAAAAGATACATTATTGGACCCCAACATTTTATTAGAAGTTAGAACATCTGACTGAGAAATATGGATAGATTTATGATTCGCGATGGTGTTTCTGGTGGATAAGAAAATTTTGAAATAGGAAGAATTAAGGTGAAAGTTAGAAGTGAAATGAAAGCAAAAATCAAGTCGAATATGTGTAGTAGTTGATGAAGGATATGTACACATATATATGTTATGTTATTCGTGTTCATGATTATTGATGGATTATAATTATATGTTATGTTATTCGTGTTCATGATTATTGATGGATTATAATTTCTTGATGGAGTACATGGATTTGAAATGAAGATGAAAATGAGGATTAAATGAAGTAGAAAGAGTGATCTGGGTATGAGTTGCGTTAAGGAAAGATTTAGAAACAAAATTGGTAGTGATCTGAAAAATATTCACTGAGAGTGCTTTGGTTTGTTAGCCATGATGCTTTCTCTAGTTTTCCAAACGAGATGATTCTTAATTTAGATTAAACTAGAAATATATGGATACATTTCTTATGAAGACATTGAATTTCAATTCTGTCTCTAAGAATCTCAAAAGTTGTCATGAAGTTAAGGATTTGGTGCAGTACGTTGGGGTATGAATGGAAAATTCATCTTTGGATTTTAGGGGCAAATTTGTGATTTATATAAAAAGATTTTGGTAAAGTTTCCTTCTGGAAAGTTGTAGATCTGTCTTTTATCTTTCCAACAGTATATAGTATGGAATTTTTAGACATCGGAGTTGAAAGTTATGATCTTTACAAGTGGAAAAATTCTGGAGACAAAAGTTAGACGATGTAAAGGTAAGACGATGCAAATGAAAAAAAGGAAGAAAACATCGTCTTAGTTACTGTTTATCTAAGACGAAGTTACCGTTTATCCTATCATCTTAGTTACTGTTCATCATCTCAGTTACTGTTCATCGTCTTAGTTACTGTTCATACTTATCGTCTTAGTTACTATTCATACCCATCATCTTAGTTACTATTTATTGTCATCTTCTATTTCATTTTCTAACCTTCAAATGATAGAATTTGTCTTTGAGTCTTCATGAAAGTTATAGATCTTGAAGTCATCTTTCAAAAAATCTAAAGAACACCTTAATCCGATATCTGTAGAGAAAGTTATGGTAATTTTCCTAACCTTGTATCATCTGATGACGTCACTTCGTCTTACAATGACATCATATCGTCTGTTCCTACTTTTGACCCTTTAAACGATAGAATTTGCCTTTTCAACCTTCATAAAAGTTGTAGATCTTGAAATATTCTTTCTAAAAATATAAATAACACCTTAAACCGATATCGTTAGGGAAAGTTATGGCAATTTTTCCAACCTTGTATCATCTGATGACGTCACTTCGTCTTAAAATGACGTCATATCGCCTGTTCCTACTTGTGACCCCTCAAATGATAGAATTTTCCTTTTTAACCTTCATAAAAGTTGTAGATATTGAAGTCTTATTTCAAACCATCTAAATAACACCTTAAGACGATATTTGTAGGGAAAGTTATGGCAATTTTTCCATCCTTGTATCATCTGATGATGTCACTTCGTCTTAAAATGACATCATATCGTCTTTTCCTACTTTTTACCCTTCAAACGATAGAATTTTCCTTTTTAGCCTTTATGAAAGTTGTATATATTGAAGTCTTATTTTAAACCATATAAAGAATACCTTGATCGGATATTTGTAGGGAAAGTTATGGCAATTTTCTCAACCTTGTATCATCTGATGATGTCACTTCCTCTTAAAATGACATCATATCGTCTGTTCCATTTTCTACCCTTTAGACGATAGAATTTGTCTTTGATGTCTTTATGAAAGTTTAGATATGGAAGTCCTCTTTCCAATAGTCCAAAAATGAGATCAATCCGACGTTTTTTGTGAACGTTATGGAAATCGCACCAAAATAGGTTCAATTTGATTGAGGTCATAAACATGGTTGCTTCTTTTGACCATAACTTCT
>JANVCL010000033.1:55780-65977 GCA_026546855.1 Erythroxylum incrassatum | reverse complement strand
TAAAAAATTAAAAATTCACAATAATTATAAAAGTTTAAGTAAATAAAATAACTAATTAAAAAATTTTGAAAAAAGAGGGGGAAGGAGATGCAGGAGGGAGGAAGGGAGAGTTTAAATTTTTTTAAAAAAATTTATAAAAAAGTTCCCCTATTTTTCAAATTTTTTGGTACCGGCCGATATTTTAAATGTCGATCGGTATTTAAACTCGGAACAATTGACCATCCATTTTGTACTTCTCACTAAAGAAAGGTTTTAAGTTTTAACATTCTTGTAATGCTCATTTTGTTGCTATAAATACTTCTTTAGCAATCATATAATGTGGTTGCTGTAAAGAAGTCATGTAAATTTAGTAACCAAATTTATAGGTTGCTAATGGAAAATTTGAAATACTTGTAGTGACCACTCAATAGTTGGTTTTTATTAATAATTTTCTATAGTGACCATTCAAGTTGTTGCTAAAATTGTTAAGTTTGGTTGTTATATTATTATCCATGAATTATAAGTTTTAGTGACCATCAATAGCCACCAAGTGTTGATTGGTCGGTAAAAAATATACGTAACTTATATATTGCAACAAAATAATTTTTGGTTGCAAAATGTATATAATTAGTAACCATTTTACTATGGTTGCTGAAACCAAATTTTCTTGTAGTGACACCAGGTAATGTGAAACTCATTCACAATGCTTAATATTATCCTAAATTGGCTCATAACTTGTTAAGTGTTGGACAATTGATGGTTAGTGGATATTCACTCATATTTGATGATGGTTGTTGCTTGATTAGAGATATTAAAAAAATAGGTCAGAAAGTTATTAGAATACCAACACCACAAAACAAGTTTGCAAAAATTTTCAGATATAAATGATTTTGCCTTAATTGCTAAATCTAATGACTCGAAGTGTGGCATTTATGCCATAGGCATTTGAATGTGAATGGACTAAAATTGTTAGTTCAAAAAGCATAGTTGTTGGGTTGCCTAAAATTGATGCTTTAGATTTTTATGAAGCATGCGTTTGTGGGAAACAAAGTAGACATTCATTTCCAGTAGACAAGTCTTGGAGGGTATTTAGTTGTCTTAAATTAGTGCATTCTGATGTGAGTGGTCCAATGAGTACTGAATCCTTTAATGGAAGAAAATATTTTTTTATTGTTCACCGAAGACTACAGTCGTATAAGTTGATTATATTTCTTGAATCTCAAATCTGAAACTTTGAAAATTTTAAGAAATTCAAGTCATTAGTGGAGAAAGAAAGTGGATGTTGTATAAAGGTTCTTCGTACCAATAAATGTAGTGACTTTACCTTTAATGACTTTAATATTTTTTTAAGAAAAAGGAAATTCACAGGTAATTGATAGTACCATACACGTTGGTGCAAAATGGAGCGAATGAATGAAAAAATGAAGTCGTAGTTAAAATGGCTAGAAGCATGATGAGAGCTAGTAGACTACCAAATCAATTTTGGGTAGGAGTGGCAACAACAATGTATCTTCTAAATACATCACGCATAAAGACTGCTTTAAACCAAACATCCTATAAAGCATGGAATGAGAGAAAGCTATGGGTAAGTCATTTGAAAGTTTTTAGCTATATAGCCTTTGCTTTAATAAACTATTTTATCACATAACAAGCTTAATAAAAAAATCAGAAAAATGCCTTTTCATTGGTTATATGCCATAATCCAAAGCATACAGGCTACACAATTTGGTGAATTGAAAGGTAATCATAAGTAGAGAAGTTATCTTTAATTAAAAAGACAACTAGAATTACAATAATAGGAAATAACAATCAGTTGTTCATGTTCTAAACAATGAAAAAGAAAACTTAAACAAACAACTCCAAGTGGTAGTAACTAAACAACTAGTGACACATCTCTCTCTAGGTCTTTAATAAGCAATCAAGCTATATTGATGAGCATGCCTTCTTCACCTTTAAGTTCATTTAATGAAACAAAAACTACAACTTAAACTTCAAGTCCAACTGTCGAAGTTAATGAAAGAGAAGCCCTGTCTCATTGTCGAGTTATAACGTGACCTACTTGGATGGAAGATTATAAGATTACTAATTTTGCTTTGTTTTTGGATTGTGATCCTATAACTTTGAGAACGTAGTCAAAGAAGAAAATTTGTAAAAAGCAATAGAAGTTAAAATTGATGCAATTAAAGAAAATAAAACTTAAAATTTGGTTGTTCCACCAAATGGCAAAAATGCTATTGGGTAAAAATAGGTGTATCGAACAAAATACAATGATGATAATTCAATACAAAAACAAGGCATGTTTGGTTGTAAAAGGATACTCACAATAATAAGATATTGATTTGAGGAAACATTGTCACTAGTAACTTGCTTCAAAACTATAAAAACTTTCTTATCCTTAGTTGCTCAACTTAGATGACCTATGTATCAGTTTGTTTTTAAATCTACCATTTTTTTAATGGTGAGCTAGAATAAAAAGTTTTTATTGCTTAACTCGATAACTTTGTTGTTAAAGGTAATGAAAGTAAGGTGTACAAGTTGAAGAAGGCCTTGTATGGCATAAAACAAGCCCCACGAGCATAGTACAATAAGTTTGATTTTTATTTTCAAGAAAATAGATCTGAAAGAAGCAAAAATGAACCAATCTTTATGTGAAAAGAAAGGTAAATTTGATTTTATGATGGTATGTCTCTATGTTGATGCCATGATTTATATTGCGTCTAATGAGTCTATTATTGCTAAATTTAAGTCTTGTATAATGAAAAAAAATTTGTTTTGTCAGATTTAGGTTTGTTCATTATTTTCTTAGAATTAAAGAGAATCAAAGTGAAGATGAATTTTTTATTTCTCGAAAAAAATATGCAACTAATATTCTCAGGCGGTTTGATATATTAAATTGTAAGACTGCTCCTACACCTATGAATGTAAATAAGAAGTTCCTTGTGGATGATGGTATTGGTTTAGCAAATCAACAATATTTTAAAAACATGGTTGGTGTCCTAAATTATTTATCTCATATAAGGCCTGATATAACTTTCTCTGTAAATATGGTGTCAAAATTTATGTAGAGTCAACTAAAATATCACCGTGGGGTAGCCAAGAGGATCGTGTGATATGTTACAGGAACCAAATATTTTGGTATTTGCTATACTAAAGTAACAAATTTCACATTAGTTGGTTTTACAGACAATTATTATGCAGGTTACTTGGATGATAGAAAGAGTATATCAGATCATATGTTTTCCCTTGACTAGGGTGTTGTTTGGTGGAGCTCAAAGAATCATCATTTTATAGTATTGTCGTCATCAGAAGTGGAATAAGTTGTAGTAATATCATTAGCATGTCAAGCAGTTTGGCTAAGGAGATTATTGGTTGATTTCCTTCAAAAGCAAGTGAACGCAACATAGATATTTTGTGATAAAAGGAAACAATTGCTATGAAAAAAATCCAATCTTTCATTAAGATCTGCTATTATTTCATTTGTGATTAGGTGGAAAAGAAACTTATCACCTTGAAGTGTATGGAATTCTCCATACCAATAACAAACTCTAGGTCTAGGATTAACATATGGATTATTCTTCTTATAGCCTCCTTGTTTTCGTCCCCCTTCTACTTACCTGCAACTTTATCTTCCTAAAAATGATTGCGACTTTCTCTACCCTCTCTCTTTAGTTTTTCCCGCCTCTTCTGTAGATTTACCTTCATGCCCTAAGATTTTAGCCGTTTTGTCCATACCCTTCTCAGCCGACCACCTACCTTTTTTGTCTTTTCCTGGGTCTGCTTTTCAGGGCAGCTGAACGCTCCCCTAGATGGGAGAAACGGCCCCTTTGTCGGCCGATTTTCCTCCTTTGCTGCGGGAGCTAGGTTCCAGTCCTAGTCTCGTTAATGTTGCGGTGGCTCCTGGGAAAGCCCCGTTGTCGGTAGCTCCAGGGGATGGCTCGTGGAAGGAGAAAGTTGGCTTCCGTAAATCTCCAGGTAAGCTCTCTTACTACCCCGATGTGGTGAAGGATGGGGTTGTCTCTCCTCCGGCGGAACTGCTGTGTGCTGGGGCCCGTGCTTGGTCTCATGCTCTTGTGGGTTTCTTTTGGTCCAAACATTTGGCGTTCCCTCTGGTGAATTCGTGGGCTAGAGCCAAATGGGGAAAGAAAGGGTGTGAGAAAGATATGGTAATGGGGGATGGATCGATATTGTTCAAGTTTTTGGTGAACTCCAATCTTGGGGAAATTTTGGAATTAGGGTCTTGGCACATAGGGGATCAACCTTTGTTCCTTCGGCAGTGGAGTCCTGGGATGGGTCTCGATAGGGGTTCAGTGGAGGTGCTGCCCATTTGGGTTCACTTTCATGGTCTTCTGATGGAGTACTGGACATTGGAAAGGCTAAGCCATTTGGCTAGTGGGATTGGGAAACCTCTTTCGATGGATACGCAGACGACTGCCATGGATCGGATTGGGTATGCCATGATTTGTGTGGAAGTGGTGAAGGATGCAGATTTACCTGAATCGTTGTCCATTTTGAGACTGAGCGAGAATGGGGAGTTGGTGCGTGATTTTATCTCGGTTTGTTATTCGTGGAAGCCCTATAAGGTTATGAAGCAATGGGTTGCTACTGGACGAGTTTTTCAATCTTGGTGGCAAGATGAGCTAATGTCAGAGGACAGGGACTTGGAGGATTAGGGTACCAAAATGGATCCGGGTAAAAATTGTTGCCATGGGATGCCAACGGAGACAAGTGGGGCGGGCTTGGGAGGAAGTCAGGGGACTGTAGGTGCAGGGGACCCTGTCCTAGTACAGAGCAGGCCACAAACTCCTAGTGCACATTCCAACCTTGGGTCAGGAGAGGGAAGGTCTTTGTCAGGCTTGGGGAAAGTTGTTTTCAAGGATGGTCAGCCCCAATGCCCACTGGTTCGTCCCATTGTGGCAGATTCACTTGTAGAGCAGCAGCAGACTTCTAATGTTATTGAGGAGGGTGGGTTGGTAGGGTCTTCGAAGCAAGATGAAGGTAGGCAAGAGGTCGCTGAATCTGATGTCAGTTTTAGGCTAGAGGTCGGCTCCCTATTAGAAGCTGGAGAGATCACGCAGACTAAGATAGGGATTAATAAGGGTTCGGTGGTTAAGAAGAAGAGCAAAAAGAAGAAGCACAAAGAGGTGATCTCCCCTTAGTGTCTTTTATGATATAACGTTCTTAGTATGGAACACGAGGGGGTTGAACGATCCCCTGAAAAAGGAAATGGTCAAGCAGGCAGTAGCGTATCATCACTCATATTTTGTGGGACTTTTGGAGACGAAAATTAAAGCTTCGGTAGGTAGTAATAAGCTGGAATTTTTGGGGAAATAGTGGAAGCTCATTACTAATCTTGATTTTCACTATAATGGACGGATTCTTTGTTGGTTCAATGAGGATAAGGTGCAAGTTCGAGTACTTAAGATGGGAGTACAGTTTATGCATTTGCAATGCCAAGTGCATGGGAAGGGCTCTTTTGTGGTTACTTTAGTTTATGCTTCCAATTTTGTTTTTCAACAGGTTGATTTGTGGTCGGAATTAATGGACTTTCATAATCGTTTGCATGGTCCATGGATGGTCGTCGGCAACTTTAATTGCTGTCTTAACTCGTCAGAAGTTGAGGGAGGAGCGACGTTTTGTGGAGGGGCTGGAGGTGAACTACCATGCTTCCTTTGTCACACTGAGTTGGTTGACTTAAGAGGAGGGGGTAGATGGTTTACTTGGGAGAATAAACAAAAAGGGGCTATGTTCATTCGGAAGAAACTTGATCGAGCCTTGGTTAATAAGCAGTGGCTTGATCTTTTCCCGCTTGATTCAGCAATGTTCGAGGAACCTGGGCTATCGGATCACGCGCCCATTCTTATCCAGCACCCTGATAATGAAGTTAGGGTCCGGGCACCATTTCGGTTCTTTAATGGATTACTCCAAGTTGCGGGATTTATGAAAATGCTTGCGCAGGTGTGGCAGACAGATATACCGGGTTGCAAAGCTTTTCAATTGATGCAAAAATTGAAGATGGCCAAGAGAGTTATCAAGGAATTCAGCAAGACTCGAACAAATGATTGTAAGTTGTTGGGGGACCAATTGGCTGATATCCAGAAGCAATGTTACGTTAAGCCGACTAATGAACGGTTGCGAGTTCTAGAGGCGGATGTTCTGCACAAGTACCAGGCAGCTCTTAAGATAAGTGATTATATTCTGAAGCAAAAAGCTAGGCAGCACTGGATTAAATAAGGTGATTGCAATTCCAAGTTTTTTCATGCGGCCATTTTGGCTCGTCAAAATGTCAACACCGTATCTGTTTTGTCAGATGAGGGCGATAATTTTTTTAGAGGCCACGAAGCATTGCGTCGGGGAATGGTTTTGGGGTTCGGAATGTCCTCGAGTTCTCTCCGAGTCCACATAGGATGGCGAGCTTAGTTGCCCCGATTTTGGCTTCTCAGGTGAAGGAGGCCTTGTTCCATCTTAATGCATCCAAAACGCCGGGCCCGGATGATTTTTCTGCGGGTTTTTTTCAACATACCTGGAGTATCACTGGTCAGTTGTTCACAGAAGCAGTACTGGAGTTTTTTGCTTAAGGCAAATTGCTTCAGGAGATCAGCCACACTTATATCTGTTTGATTCCCAAAAAGGAGAGACCGGAGAGGATTTCTGAATATCGTCCAATTTCGTGCTATCATACGGTGTACAAGGTCATCACTTCTGTATTGGCGGGGCGATTAAAGGATATTTTGGCAGACGTTGTTAGTTCTGCTCAAGGGGCTTTTCTTCCTTCCCGAAGCATTGGCGATAACATTCTGTTATTGCAGGAGTTGTTGGGGGAGTATCAGTCCGGTAAGAAGATTCAGAGTTGTGCCTTGAAGATAGATCTTTCTAAAGCCTATGACACGATTGGGTGGGGTTACTTAAGGGATTGCTTGCAGGGGATCGGTTTGCCCGACCAGTTTTGTCATTGGATTATGCAATGTATCCAAACATCCTCGATTAGTGTGCTTATTAATGGGATTCCTACCAAGCCCTTTCGGATTCGTAGGGGTATTAGGCAAGGGGACCCTTTATCCCCTTACCTTCTCACGCTAGCAATGGAGGGTTTTTCAAGGTTACTTAATACTATGTTGCACTGTAATGGGTTATTTCAGTATCACCATCTTTTTCGGGAACTGAAGTTGTCGCACCTTCTGTATGCTGATGATATGATATTATTATGCAAAGTTGATCCGCATGTGCTTCAAATGATGCTAAGTTTGATAGGCACATTTTCAAGATGGTCGAGCATGACGATGAATTGTCTGAAGAGCAGTACCTACATTTCGGCTGCTGTTTACAATCGAGAGCAGCTGAGTGTTTTGGTGGGGCTGCCACTTCAGAGCCTTCCCTTCCGGTACTTAGGAGTGCCAATCACATTCGGCAAGCCTAGGTATTCTGAATTTCTTCCTTTGTTAGAAAAATTGAAGAAGCGCATAAATGCTTGGCAAAATTGGTTTCTATCCTTTGCTGCAAGAGTTAGTTTAATTGTTTCTGTGTTGAATAGTATGCATATGCATTGGGCTGTGCATATTATTCTTCCGAAAAGGGTTATCAAAGACATAGAGAGGATTTTGAAGACTTTTCTGTGGACGGGTAAACATGACAAATGTAAGGGCGCTAAAGTCAAGTGGAGCGAGATTGTTAAACCCAAGAGGCATGGTGGCTTGGGCATCATTTCGATAACTCAGATGCAACAAGTACTGCTTATGAAACAGATTTGCAGATTATTTGTGGACAGAGAAGCATTGTGGGTTACGTGGATCCAGGTCTATCAACTTAAGAGGCAGAGTGATTGTTGCTAGCTAGAGATTCGGTGTATCCATTTTTAAGTGCACATTGGGCGACGGTACAACTGTGAATTTTTGGTTCGATAATTGGCATGCCTCTAGTCCTCTTTGGTTGCGTCAAGACCTGGTTAGATTTCAACTTAGAATTTCCAAGAGGGAATTGGTGGCAGGGGTGGTTCAGGCTAGGGAGAGCTGGAGCAGGTGTAGATATGGAAAAGTGCTAGAATCGGTCTTGGCTGGGGTACGGCTCAGTAATTCTCCTGATGGGTGGTTGTGAACAACCAACCAAAATGGGTCTTTTACCTCTCAATTAGCGCAAGCAATTGGACAAGATGGGCTGGCAGTGGTGACATGGGCGAATTTAGTGTGACAGCAGGTACTCTCTCCTAAAGCGGCGTTTTTTGTGTGGTTGACAATGCTGAATCGGTTGCGAACGAAAGATCGATGGTTTGGCTCGTTTGATCCTATTTGTATATTATGTAAATTAGTTAATGAGAGTAAAGACCATTTGTTCTTTGAATGTGTTTACTCGAAATCGGTTTGGAGTAGGATTCTGCTTTTGTTGGGGCATATTCCCTCCTCTTATCAGTGGAGTGAGGTGGTGGCAATCGTTATGCATGAATCTGGTCGTGGTCGGGGTCTTTTGTTTAAGAACGTCTTTCATGTGGTGATTTATAATCTTTGGAAGGAGAGGAACCGTCGGTTGAACAAACATGAAGAGCGCCATAGGTATGAGCTAGCGGATTACATTGTCAATTTGATTCGGGAGGTTATTATAGCCCATGAGAAGCAGGATTGTGTAAGTTCAGCTATGATAGGTCGCTGGAATTTGTAGTAAGTGTGAGCTTTCAGGCTGAGTGGTTTGTGTGGTTGTAACTAATTATTTTTCCCGCTGTTGGTTTGTACAATGTAGTTTTTGATTCTTGCTAATATAATTTCTCTTAGAATTCCAAAAAAAAAACAAATGAACAAGTCGCAAAGTTTCTCACCAAGTCTGTACGGCGTGCCAAGCATGAATATTTCAGATTGAAGATATGAGTTACAAGCTTTGAAGCAAGGGGGAGTATTGAATAGTGCTTCAAGCTTAGTGGATAGCTTCAGTTCATATTTTTCAGCTTTAGTTGGATTAGTGGTCTCTTAATTATTGTTAAATTTACTTAGTCAAATTAGTACTGTTTATTTATGTTTTTACCTATTTTATGAAATGAATTAGTAACATGCAGATTAAAAAAAAAAATCCTTTCTTGTTTCACTTTCCAACAATCTTCATATATTAAGAGAGATTTGACATGAAAAATGCCAAACTAGTCTAGTCATAATTCCACTCGCGACTCATTATTAATTTCATTTAAAGTTAAAACGAAGATTTTTGACGTATGATCTGGAGTGATGTAGAAAAAAATAATTAAAAAAATGGAGGCTATTCTTGATACTATTCATCGCAGTATTTTGAACCAGACATGTTTCGTCATGTCGTGTCTAACTAATTCAGATTGAACGTTTGAAAAAATTGTTCAACATCTTGTTTGTATATGACATTTAAAATGCCACCGAAAGTAATTAAGATGGCTGGAGATTGGATTACATTAATTACTTTTGAAGAGTATTTTCATTGTTAAACCTCGTATGTTCCTAACAATATGATTGAAAATTATGTGTAGAAACCATATCTGTTGACCGTTGCTAAGAAAGTCCCCCTCCGTCCGTCCTATCCCAGCATTGTATCATCCCAAACCTCCTCTTGGGTCATTAACTTGGCTTGGAAATTAATAATAACCTTTTGCAGTTATTCTACTTACACTGTTCTATTCAATTCTTTAATATAATGAATCTTTCAGGTTGAAGTCCTCCTACTATTTTTTCAAAAGATTAGGTGACTGAAAAATATGAACAATCTTTTTAAACAACGTTTAGGAAAACGATTTTAAACATTGAGAGAGTGAAATTTGAAAGAATCGCACGTCAACTACAGAAATCCAATCCAAATCTTTCTCTCTAATGTAATTTATATGCTAATTTTCAACAAGAACTTAATCAGCAAACACAGGTAGAATCACTGTTATGAATACCGGACCGTACCGGCCCAAATTTGATCCCGGTACCGACCAGTACGTACTGTACCGACCCAAATATGATACCGGTACTTTGACTTTGGCACCGGACTTGAATACCGGTCAGTACCGGTCCGTTTCGGCTGTACCGACCGGTATTCAAAATACCGGTGAAATACTAGTCGGTACTGAAAATTTTAAAAAATTGGAGGGCTTTTTTGCAAAATTTTTAAAAATTTTCAAAATTTCCCTCCCTGTCTCCTACCTCTCCTTCCCCCCTTTTTTTTCAAAGTTTTAAAATAATAATAAATATTTTATTACTAATAATAATTATAAATTAAATAAAACTTAAAAAT
>JANVCL010000033.1:31943-45444 GCA_026546855.1 Erythroxylum incrassatum | reverse complement strand
TTCATAAGCCATACCAATCTACTCGAAACCCGAAGGTATCAAAAATCAAAATCATTCTTTTCTTATGAATTTTCTCAAAGCATAATTACTTTTATTTCACAATATATATAAAACCACTCATTTAATTTCACTGATTATTTCCAAATTCCACTTAAAATCGGGGTCCAACAATTGAGATCCTTACTAACTTTGAGATGAACTTGTTGAGAGATAAACAAGGGAAGAATAAAGGATTGGCATTGCAAGTTGAGGTTGGAAAAGTCGTAAATGACTTAGGAGGTGAATCCGATGAGAATGAGGATATGGAGTTATTAATGAGAAATTTTAGCAAGTGGTTAAAGAAAGTGAAGAAGGATAGATCTGATTTTAGACAAAAAGGTAGGAGCTCATCAAATAGTAATTTCAAACAACAAGCTAAGACTAAAAAAGATGAAAAAAAAGTGAAGAAAATTTAATGTCATGATTGTCAAGGCTTTGGGCATGTGCAAACGAAATGCACTAACACTTTGAAGAGAGAAAAGGGAAGCCCTATACAAGCACTTGGAGTGAAAATGAATCTGAAAGTGAATATGGTAGTGAAGAAGGATTTGTAAGTAGTGCTACGTTGGTTGCTTTATACAACAAAAGTCCAGTTGCTTGCTTAACAAAAACCAAGAATGAAGAAACTAATGATGAAACCATGGGTAAATCAGTCTAAAATTTTAAGAAAAATGCAGATGAATTAGTCCAAACTTTTATTTTAGATTATGACAGTGATTCAGAGGACAAAAGTGAGGATATTTACAAAGCTTATGAGTTAATGTATGCAAAGTGGATGCAAACATGTAAGAAAAATGAAAAGTTAATGAAGGAAAACTCTTCTATGAAGAACATCATTCAAGGTTTAAAGAAGAAGTTGTTATCTACCATAAATGAGCTTGATGAAACGAAGTTGAAGCTGGTTAGTACGGAAAAGGGAATAAGAATGTTAAATGGAGGTACCAAAAAGCTAGAAAATTTGTTAGAAATTGGAAAGACTAAAGGAGACATTTAAGGTATTGGTTACAAGGTTGAATGTTCCAAGTTAATGATGGGAAAAATGATGATGCTAAATTTGTCAAAGGAGAAACCTCAAGAAAGAATCGAAAGTTTATACCTACATGTCACTTTTGTGGGGTAATTAGGCACATAAAGCCGAATTGTTACAAGTTGCTACAATGATATTTCAACGGGGTTAAAACCGAAAATATAATCATTCTCCATTAAACTTTCAGCAGTAGCCCACGTTACCAAAACATAATTTGGTTAGAAAGGATCAAGTACAAGCACAAAGATGTAGTGAAGGAAAAACAAGAAATTGTCCAGATTCACAGTTACTTATTGCTGGTAAATAAATTGCTTAAACAAAAGACCAATTGGTTGCTTATGAGGGAGGAATCAACCAAACATCTTATGAAAAAGTTAACGTGGCGAGAAATAAGGCTAGGTTTGAATTTCTTCGAGAGGAACAAGGATTGTGTTCTTTAAATTTTTGAAGTATATTGATGTTTTTTATTAAAACAAAAAAACAAAAAAGGTGTTTTGAAGGAGTTATTGTCTAGGCCTTCTGAGTTTTTATTTATGGGTATTTTAAGGTTCAGTTGATTGGTGTGTGTTTGGATTTTCTTTATTTGTTGAATAGTAAATTTCATGTGAGAATGAGGTTCTCTTTGATGATTTGAATGTTTTGATTCTGAATGTTGATTTATAGAGATATGTTGAGAAAATTTTGATGCTTGGTTGAAGAATTGTAGGAAGATTCCAGTATTATGATTTGAGTTTTTCAATTTTTATCTTGATTTTTTTATATCGTAGGTTGTATGAATTTGGATAATTTGTGTTTATATGGTTTATGTGAGGAGGAGATTGATTAAATTTGATTCTGATTCTTTGAATGCATTTTTAGGGTTTATGAATTTAATCAGTCGTATGTGGATGACTTTGATGTGACTAATGATAGGTTGCCTAGTGTTTTGACTGGTAGTAAATTGCCCTTTTGGTATGCATATGATTCTTCCGTTGCACCTATGGCTGATTTTTATGTTTCTTTATTCACTAAGATTGATCGCATTGAAGCTATTCTTTGTTTTGGCATTGTTTTATCCCAAGGGAGAGATATCAGATTGTTTTTGGTGACTATTCAATTCAAGGGGAGATTTCAAGGTATCTATGTGACTATTAGTCTTGTTTTTGACATCTTTTTGTTCCAAGGGGGAGAATAGATGATGTACTGGCTGTGATTGTTATGTTTACTTGAAGAACTTTACTATTTTTGTTAACTTTGGATTTTTGTTTATTCGGATATTTGCCAAGTGCGTATTTGGAGTTATTTGAAATCTTATGTTTGATTAAGGGGGAGTTTCCTTGTGGTTTGTAAATTTGATGTTATATGTTCAATTATTTACTTTAAGGAGGATTTTGAATATGTGACAAATAATGTCAAAAAGGGGAGAGTGTTAAGATACATGTTAGGTATCTTATTATTAATTTTGATATTATTTGCTAATTGGATTCTCAAGATAAAGTATAATTCTTGTTTGAGTTGATGCTGAAATCTTAATGCTATCTTGGATAATCTTTAACAAGAATTTGTATGAAGATAAAACTCAATCTTGTGAAGACTTGTGTGTGAGTTACGTGACCATAGTTTTGAAGGAGTCTTCTATCGTGGCTCTCTTCTATACTGTGTCGTTGCTATGCTTTGACTGTTGTTTTTCATGTGAAGTGTGGGTTGTCTTTGTTGTTGAGTTGGAGTCTCAGTAGCTAGGATTTCAGAGCCATCTTTGACAACCTTAATAGTTGATTTTACGTTAATTATGAATTGATCTTGTTGCTACGTTTCTGTCGTTCTTGCGTAATTTTTTTGTGGGTTGTGTTATTGGTGATTGATTGGAATCCTTACAGCTGTGATTTTTTTCTCTTGGCTTTTACAAGGTTCGGTTGGGTGATCTATGATGAAGTGCCGTGTTTTGGATGATTACGTGACTCATTACAGTTTTCAACGACAATTGAGGGCAATTTTGGCAGTTGTTCTTTGGTAGTGTTCACGCGATTTTGAGGCTATGTTTTTGGGTTGATTGTGTGATTTTTGCAGAGTGTTTTTTGGAAAAACTCCGTAAGTTTTTTTTATGTGGTTGAAGCTCCATCGTTTGAAACGTTTCAGTGATGAAACATTTGTTTTGTTGATGATTTTTCTGTTGCTCTACGTGGGATTTTCTAGTGACGATATTGAAGCTTCACAGCAAATTTTTCAGTGAACAACTTCCTATTCTTTCGTTGAAGAAGCTACATTGTTAGGGAAGTTGTTTTCTTTCTCAAGTGTGTTTGTTTATGTTTGTTATTATTTCAATCACTTGAGTTATTTTATTTTCATCATTTATTATCAAATACTGATAAAAAAATTCTCTGTTGAAGTTAGTACGAAGCGGTAATACTATTGGGTGTGATTTACATTCACGAGTAATGAAGACAAAGGATAGTGTTAAGGGTTGGGTGAGTCGGCTCTGTAATGCCTTGAGTAAAACTATTGTTGTATCACAGATAAAAGTAATTAAGCTGGGTGAGGACCCTACAGACATAGACAAGGTATGCCGAACTGCGTTACTAAATCTCGGATGTTGACTTATATTTGTGCGTTTAGTTTTTGATTGTGCTAAATTTTGCGAAACTACTACTGGAAACCTTCAAAGACAACACAACATGTACAATAGAAAAATGCTCAGAATAAAACAGAGGCAGAGTTGTATACAAAAATCTAAGATGTTCAAAAGTTCCATGCAAAACTCCTTTTGTTTAACTTTTGATTCTTCTTAACAAGAAAATTCTATACTTGCATTCTTTACAGAAATGTTACCTTGATTGAATATCATACCATGTAAATAACTTCTTTTGAGATTAAAGTTTCTGATCAATAGGTGCAAACATGAGATTTACGTTGGTTTTAGTATATTCTTAAGAGTTTCTTCTACGTTTCTTACCAGAACTGAACTCGTTTAATTGATCTAAACCTAAATGAAACACAGTTGCAGTATGCTTTTTTGCTTCTTTGTCAACAACAATCCAAGGGACTCTAGTTGCCCATAAGCAGGGGCATCCTCAGCGCCAAAAAGCAAAAAAGGCGTGCATCTAAGGGGCAATATCATGGATTACCTTTGCAGATTAAGGTTTGTGGCTCAAAATGGCTAGAGTTTCATTAACGAGCGAGTGTTGGATGAGAGGGCCCTGGATTCACGTCCATTTCCAAGGCCCCATAACAAGTGGAAAAGCATGCATGTGGTCAAAAGTCTCTTCCTATCAAATGGCCGCTCCTGCTACTAAATGGCTTCTAGGTGTCCTCAGTGGTCAATCATGACATAACTTCTCAGTTTTCTCTTTGCAACCTTTTCTCCGTCAACACTCATTCTCCTTTTCTAAGTCTTGTGGAACCACTGGATGGGATAGTTCATGTAATTGTGTACTCATCTTTGTCTGCATATCGCAATCAGTGGTTCATGTGGACTTTTCAAGGTCTTTGCATAATAAAGTATCTTTGTCCTTTTCTCTAATATAAACAAGACAAACTTTATCAACCTTACAAATGTAAAATTACATTTGAATACTATACTAGGAGATAATAATGTACGCGTTTGATTTGACCACTAAATTATAGTATTCTTCATTTGTAACCCAATGACAATCCATTTTCGATGATACGCTTGAATGGTAATGGATTGAAAATTTTGAGAAACTCATCTTTTTTTAAAGTTGTAATATTAAAATTTAGATATCATAATTTTTTAGTTTGATTTTTTCATTTCAATATTTATATTTTAAAAATCATCAGTTATTACATAACTTCTTCTATCAATTTTATCTAAAATAAGGTAATATTGAAAATTTAAATTTTAATATAATATTATTTTATAGTTTTAAATAAACGAATAAAAGTAAATAATAATTTCTTAAAACAAAAAATTATATGCCAAAGTGAAAATCAAAATATGGCTCTTCTTTTTATTAAAATTTAGATTTAGTTATTTAATACTCACCTACTTACATAATATTGATTCATGGTGGGCTTGGTATGGTAATGTGCTCGGCTCTTTCGTCGCGCGTTTACTTTTCCAGTCTCCGGCTCTGTTACGTGGCATCCCGTTAATAAAAGGCTCCGCTTTCCCCCTGCTTCCCATAATCCATATCCATTCACGCAACTTTCCTTCCCACAACACACACAAAACACGCCGTTTGCTAACCCCGGCCCTCACCATCCCTCTTACTCTTCTTCAATGGAGACCTCTGCAACTATGTCTCTTAGACCTTCTCCTTCTTCATGTACGTCACGTTTCGCTTCCTCTTCAAATCCCGATACTAATGACCCTAGACCCAGGCTTTTTTCCAGTAAAAAGACTCAGTGTTTCTCGTTCAAATCCATCAAAAGCATCCACGTTCCTCCGTCTGATTCAAAACCCATTTCGTCTAATTCCTCAATTCTCTCTCCCTTTTCTTCCTCTGCCGTCACGTTCTCTCCATCACCCGCCACCGAGTTCGTGCCAAGCAAACTTAACCAGCTGATTATCGAGTTTCAGTCCATTTCTCAGCCAATCGACCGTGTGAAACGACTCCTTCAATACGCAAATCTTCTCCCTGCATTCCCGGACTCCTCTCGGGTCGACTCCAACCGTGTCATGGGTTGCACCGCCCAGGTTTGGCTGGAAGCTAGCTTAGACCAACATGGAAAGATGAGATTTTGGGCTGATAGCGATTCGGAGATCACACGCGGGTTCTGCGCGTGCTTGATTTGGGTTCTCGACGGGGCGACCCCGGAGGAGGTGGTGAGTGTCAAGACGGAGGATTTGGCAACGTTTAACGTGGGACTTACGGGCGGCGAGCGGTCGAGAGTGAACACGTGGCATAATGTGTTAGTGAGTATGCAGAAGAGAACCAAAAAACTTATAGCTGAGAAAGAGGGGAAAATGCCGTTGGATCCGTTTCCGTCGTTGGTTATTAGCTCTGAGGGAATTACCTCACAGGGTAGCTACGCTGAAGCTCAGGTTCGATGGTTTGTTCTGTTTAACTCTTTCTCTGTTGTCTTTTTATGTCGGGTATTTAGTTAGATTCTGTTTTATTTTTGTTTCTGTGAGTGTTTTTTTTTTTTGGAAATTACTAAGTGTGGATTGAGTTTATTTGCAGGCAAGGTACTTGTTCCCAGATGAGGCCAAAGTTCAAGAACTTGTCAGTGAGTTGAAGGAGAAGAAAATAGGAGTAGTTGCTCACTTTTATATGGATCCTGAAGTTCAGGGTGTATTAACTGCTGCGCAGAAGCATTGGCCTCACATCCACATATCCGATTCTTTGGTCATGGCGGATAGTGCGGTTAAGATGGCAAAAGCTGGGTGCAAATTTATAACTGTTTTAGGTGTAGATTTTATGTCAGAAAATGTTCGGGCAATTCTTGATCAGGCTGGCTTTCAAGAGGTTTGTATCTTTCTGCTTATGGTAGGGCAGTAGGACTTTTAGTCAGGTTAGATATTAATTTTTGTAGTCGGTGAACGATTGGCTTAAGCAGCATCAGAAATTTGAAAACAATCCCAATACGAGAGCAAGCTGCATGGCTACCTAGATCATACTTCTCGTTTCTCTGAATTAGTTCGCGAAAGGCAGAATTTTCTTTTTCCTTTTCCTTTTGCTCAACTTTGTTGCTACCTTCTAACAGATTAGCTAAGGTGTGATGCATTGTGTTTGTGCTAAATACTAGGGATGCAATTCATGGTTCTGTCTCTCAAATGCAGGTTAGCGTTTATAGAATGTCAAATGATCGAATTGGTTGCTCTTTGGCAGATGCTGCATCTAGTCCTGCTTATATGAATTATCTTGAGGCAGCTTCCGCAGTCCATCCTTCTTTGCATGTTGTATACATAAATACTTCTCTTGAGACAAAAGCTTATGCTCATGAGCTCGTTCCTACAATCACCTGTACTTCTTCTAATGTTGTTCAAACTATCCTGCAGGTTTGTAATCTATAAACATCTAGTGTTAATATATTGAAGTTTGTAATTAATCTCCCATTGGTTGTCACATAATTCACTTTTTTTCTATCTCCATTCCCTTTCTCAACAGGCCTTTTCTCAAATTCCAGACTTGAATATATGGTATGGTCCTGACTCATACATGGGGGCGAATATTGTACAGTTGTTTCATCAAATGACAATCATGACCGATGAAGAAATCGCTGAGGTGCATCCAGCACATAATAGAGATTCCATTAAATCTTTGTTGCCTCGCTTGCATTACTATCAGGTGATCATACTTTTTTAGTCTCAGCCAATAAACTTCAAGGTCGTGTGTTTCATAATATTCCTAGTGTCTTATGCATACTTGATCATAATTTATGAACAAACTTGTGGTCTAGTATGTTCAATGATGTTTACACGTTGCATTTGACCACTTAGGCTGTTTAATGGAGAAGTTGGACTGTTTTTTGTCTTACAACGTCACTGTTGGATCCAATAATTTCTTTAAGATTCTTAAGCTTACAGCACTTGGACGAGTTGCTGAGCATGTAAGCCAGTGTTGATCATGGGCAAATTCTCATTGATATTAGAATAGTCAATGGTCTAATCCTTTGGCCCCATTTTTATATCTTATTGATTCATTAACTATAATGAATACTGATAATGAGAAATGGATGGTTTTGTGGTTTTCTCAATGTTGAAACACAAAAGGAAGCATTCATGAAAAAGTAAATCAGCCATCATTGCTTCTTGCTTCTAATTTCTTCCTTTAACTTACTATTATATTTATCAGTTAATCTCTTGTTACTGCATTGCTTTATGAATTTTCTGATAGTATAAAATTTTTTCAACAGGATGGGATATGCATTGTTCATCATCTCTTTGGACATGAAGTTGTTGAGAAGATAAATGAAATGTATTGTGATGCTTTCTTAACTGCACATCTGGAGGTCCCTGGGGAAATGTTTTCCTTGGCCATGGAAGCCAAGAGAAGAGGAATGGGGGTAGTTGGTTCCACCCAAAACATATTAGATTTTATAAAGAAGAGAGTTCTAGAGGCAGTGGACAGAAATGCCAACGATCGGCTTCAGTTTGTTTTAGGAACCGAATCAGGAATGGTCACGTCAATAGTTGCAGCAGTACAGAGTTTATTAAGTTCTCCAAAATCTACTGATGGAGCCAAAGTTACTGTTGAAATTGTCTTTCCTGTCTCTTCGGACTCTATAACAAAGCCATCATTTAATTCATCCACGGGTCTGAAATCTGCTCATGTAGGCAATTGCATATTACCTGTTATACCCGGAGTAGCTAGTGGGGAGGGATGTTCTATTCATGGCGACTGCGCATCCTGCCCATACATGAAGGTTGGTACTTCTCTATCATTATTCACTGCAATTTACATCAAAGCCCATTCTGTTGTGTGTTTCAATTAGGTGAATTTGCTGTAACTTTTTGTTGGAGATTGTATATGTAATTTCCTGGACCAACGTATTCATAAGTATCTACTGCTAAATTCTCCTACATATCAGGGAAACCCTTCATGCAGATAGGTATCTATTGCTTTATAACCCTTATAAAGCTGTTACTTTTAGTAAGCAACATGGCCAAAGATCCATTCTTGAAACAAGTTTTTTGTTGTCAAATTTTTGCCATAAATAGGCTTTCTAAGATGCTTTTTTTGGCTCGATCTTCCAGATGAATTCTCTTAATTCTCTCCTAAAAGTTACTGACCACCTTCCTCACAAGAAAAACACAATTGAGGCCTATGAAGCTGCAAGATTTAAATTGAAGACGGCCAATGGAAACTCAATTGCTGACGTGGGTTGTGAACCAATATTGCACATGAGACACTTTCAGGTTGTCTTTCTGGAAATGTGAATCTCTTAGCTTCATTATGGGCATTGTTGCATCTAGAATTCTCACTTTCTTTGGATTCCATTGCAGGCTTCCAAGGAACTGCCGGAGAAACTTGTCCACCAAACTCTCCACTCAAATGGTAATGGGAAGTCAGCATTATAAACAAGATAAAACCTGCATTTGCCAGCTGGGTTACTGTTACTATATGGAGAAGTAACGGACAAGAACAGGGAAGCAGAATGTTATAACAAAGGAATGATACTCTCACTTTCCCTCCCTTGGACCAGTTTTTTAACTTGTTTACTTCTCACAGGATATTAGTACTGTTAACCCCCATAGGAAATTGAAAGAAATTGCAATATTTTCATCTTGTTGTGTTGTAGCTGTACAAGCGAGTACAGTAGTTGCATGATTGTTGGAGGAACAAGCATGAAACTGCTTTATTTTTGGCTACACACACAGAGTTCCGTTGTTGTTTATGTATGATGGACTCATCAGAGGAATCAAAAGTTCAATAAAAGACATAACAAATACTGATTTGTCATATTTAAAACAATATAACGTTGGCATTTTCAGGTCAGTCATTCACCAGCAAAGAAACAGTTGGAATTGACATAAACAAAGTTAGAAACAGGAATCAAAATGGTTATTATAACTTTAATTGGTGTTTAGAAACAGGACTCAAAATGGTTATTATAACTTTAATTGTTCTATTTAACAAGTATAGAAGGTAAATCGCTTTGTAATTTAAAAAGATAGTGATTTACTATCAATGTTTAATGGTTATTTGGTGCAATTATTTTGTATTGTCATGATATGTTTTGATTTAATGTATAATTTAGAAATAAGAGGGCAAGTTCTAGATTAACCGACAAAGTTATTTTCCTTGCACACTTTGGGACGGGACGTGATCACCTGTGCCATCTATTCTGTTTCAACCTTGCTCTAGTTCATTTTAGCCACATATTTACATTTGTCCCACATAAATATGTGATTGAGATGAACTGTAACAGAGTTGAAACAGAGTAGGCGGTACAGGAGATTTCAAGCACTTTGGGACATGTTTTCTAGCGTTTTAGTTGCAAATGGATACGTAACACGGGCGGTTGACATGTGATATGTCCTCGATCGACACGTTTTAGTTTGATTTAACTGATCCTAAGGTTCCTAAAGAGCATATATACGTCCCTTTTTGTTCTTTTTGGAAACTCCGGTCTTTTCCCCACACAGAGATACCACGCTTCCATTACAAACTTTACGCTCCCTGATCTCCTGCGCTCCTGGTGAGATCTTTTTCTTTTTAATTTAACTAATTTCTCATATTCCTGTTCTTGCTTCTGTAACTTGCCACTTTAATCTGTTTTTTTATCCTTTTCCTTGTTTTAATTTTAATTTCTTGTTTTGATCCCGATTTCCCTACTTCAACCAACTTGTTTCGATGCCTTTTGTTCTTGGCTAACGCTCAACCAACTTGTTTCAATGCCAAATCTGTGTTTATTCGTTATGTCCAGCTAAATTTAGATTTTTCATGGGGTATTGTTCAGAATGTTTCTTTTTGGTTCAGTCTCGTCCATTTTGGGCTACTTCTCCACTACCTCTTTCTCCAATCGTTAGCTCTTTCTGTATATATATTTGCTAGGAGTTTAAAATCAGACAATAAATATGCATATTTGAATGGCACAATTGCATCGCATTGTTGGGTATTTCTTTCAATGTTATTTTGGTTTAATATGATATATTCTGTCCTGGGTTTTTTCTGGTTTGACCAAACCTTTGGTGAACTGCTGAGTAAGTTTCAAGGTACAGATTCCGCAAATGTTCTGTTCGATAGGTTTATGAGAGTTCCTGAGTGATTGCAACACCATGTAGTTTCTCACTTTTAGCAAACCCCACCCCGAAAGATTAATGCAATTTAAGAGGATTCCCCTTTTTTTTTCAGTCATCAAAATTACTGGGGGAACTCATAGCTTGTGCAAGTGCCTTTTAGTGGTTAGCAAACCACCCCAAAAGATTAATACATTGAAAGATAATTCCACTTTCTTTTCGGCCACTAAATTTACTGGAAGGAACTTGTAGCTCGGCGTAAGAACTTCTCAGTGGTTTGTAAGTTATATATAAGTAATTTTAGACCGACAAGATACTGCACTTCTATTGAAAACAAAATTTTATGTTAAAGCTTTGACATTTGTAGAACTTTGTGCAGCACAATTATCATCATGATACCTGCTTAATCCCTTTTCTTTGGGGGAAAGGAATGTGGCTTCTTTAAGAATAATAAACCTGTCTCTTTCCCTCTTGTTTCATTGTTCTTTTAAGGGATTTGTTTGGTTGATTTGTCCCACAATAATTCTTCTTGTTATATTGATAGGGTATCTGTGCTAGCCCTATGGGGTCAATACATGCTTTAGAAAGTGCACAGGGGAAGCTGCCGCTCTTTTCCTTTGGGGTTATCTCCGATGTTCAATATGCTGATATTCCTGATGGCAAATCATTTCTTGGTGTTCCCAGATATTATCGACACAGCTTTAGTGTATTGCAAAGGGCAATAGAAACATGGAACAACCAACAGAAGCATATTTTTGTGATCAATTTTGGAGATATCGTGGATGGCTTTTGTCCCAAGGACCAGTCCCTAAATGCTGTGAGGAAAGTAGTGACAGAATTTGAGAAATTCAAAGGTCCTGTGTATCACATGATTGGAAATCATTGTTTGTACAATCTTCCACGAGAAAAGTTGCTCCCATTATTGAAGATTGAAAGTTTTGATGCCCATGCATACTATGATTTTTCACCTGCTCCAGGATTCAGAATCGTTGTACTTGATGGCTATGACATTAGTGCCATTGGATGGCCTCCAGATAATCCAAATACATTGCAGGCGATTTTATTTCTGAGAAAGAAGAACCCTAATTCGGATAAGAACAGCCCAGAGGGACTAGTGGGCCTTGACAGGAGGTTCCTTATGTTCAATGGGGCTGTTGGGAGAAAACAGATGGAATGGTTGGATAATGTTCTTCAAGAAGCAATGAAGTTAAACCAGAAAGTAATTGTTTGTTGTCATCTGCCTTTAGACCCTTGTGTGTCATGCCGAGAAGCACTTCTCTGGAATTATGATGAAGTGTTGAATGTCATACATCAATATGGTTGTGTTAAGGCTTGCCTATCTGGACATGATCACAAAGGCGGGCATTCAATCGATTCTCATGGAGTACATCATCGGTCCTTTGAGGCAGCCCTTGAGTGCCCTCCAGGCACAGATGCATTTGGATACATTGATGTTTATGATGACAGATTGATACTTGTTGGCGCAGATAGAATGAATAGCACAAGCATGCTCTTCCACCCTTAGGTATACATGTAGAGTACCTTGCACAAGTAACCATTCTTTAATACAGTAGTATTACATTTTCTTAATCAAAAGCATTAAAACATTTGAAAGGAAGATATTAACATAAAACTTCAACTGTGGAAAAAAGTCAGTCCAAAGCCCTTTTTCTGCTGAGCCTGATATATGTTTGGATTGTGGTAGCAATTGCAATTATTTACATCTTCCGGTTGTCCTGCAGTTTTATTTGGGAAAACTGTGTCGGATTGAGTATCATATTAATTCAGCCATGTGATGACATTACTTTTATGATGAAAGAAGCTTTTATATATGTCGTAGCCATCTTCATATGCCGTGATATTACTGTGTGTTGAAGTTGATGCAGCTTTCGACTAGTATTCATTACCCAAACAACAGCATCACCTTGTTGATAGTTTAAGTGCTCATATCACAAAGGTGTCTTCACTTGCATGTGACATATAATCTGTGCTCACTTTTCTGTCAGCTTCCTGTCAATTGAATTATCTTACGTGTAAGATCATGTGCTGCAATCCTCCCTTTTACGGAAGTTGGCCATAATCCTTGTTAGTTGTTGAAGCCAATGGATCTCTTACGTAAGCTAAGTAAAATAATTCAGTGCCACAAGTTCAATAGAATATGTGCACAGATCCTGTCGGCTTTCTATCGTTTGCCATGTGTTGCTATTCCCCCTTTTATGCAAGTTTTTCATAGGCCTGTACTTGTTGATATCTTACATAATCTCAATTAGTAAAATAATTGCGTACCCCAAGCTCAGAATTCAATAATGCACTTCCTACAGATGACCTTGAACAACTCTTCTGACTTTCGAAGATATTCATGTCAGTCGAGGACGATAATCATCGTATTTGCGTATTTTTTACTGTAACTAAAGCAATTCTTACACTTTCTATGTATAAGCAACAAGAATAGTGACCGTTAGAGAGAGAAACGCTCTGTGAAACCTACTGTTCACTTTTTGAACACTCTTGTTCACTCAGGGACGGAGCCAGACTCAACTCTAAGGGGAGGTCGGGGGTCAACATCTAAATGCAAAAAAATAATACAATTATATAATATTATTAATAAATAATCAAAATGCAACACATCGTTCTTTTAGATCACGAAAATTATCTGTCAATAAATCTGTACTAACTGTTTCAACAATTTCTCTTTCAATAAATACTAATAAACAATCAAAGAGATATTCATCTTCTATCTTATTACGAAGTCTCGTCTTCACAATTTTCATAGCTGAAAATGATCGCTCCGTTGTAGCAGTAGAAACTGGGAG
>JANVCL010000031.1:35349-46700 GCA_026546855.1 Erythroxylum incrassatum | reverse complement strand
AAAGGGAGAAGTAGTACTTAAAGATCCATTTGAATGGACAAGGGCTGAAGAAGAGGGAGCACTTAGAAATTCTCAAGCCATGCACGTTATCTTCAATGTAGTTGATGAAGGTCGCTTTGCTATGATATCAGCCTGTGAATTTGCAAAAGAAGCATGGGACACTCTGTCAATAATCCATGAGGGATCAAAATTAGTGATAGCTTCGAAACTACAATGTTGGCCACTAGATTTAAAGAACTCAAGACGGAGGAAAGCAATACTGTTAGAGAATTTAATGAGAAGCTGCGTGATATTTCCAACCAAGAACATCAACTTAGTAAGAAGTATTTAAATTTGAAACTTGTTAAGAAGACATTGAGAATATTTTCGTCTAGATTTATACCGAAAATTGCAGTCATTGAAGAAGCCCATAACATTAATGAGTTGTCTTTGGATAAGGCAATTGGGATTCTCAAAAACTTTGAGATGAACTTGTTGAGAGATAAGCATGAGAAGAATAAAGGGTTAGCTTTGCAAGCTGAAGTTGTTAATTTGTGAATGATTCAGGAGATGACTCCGATGAAAATGATGATATGGTGTCGCTAATAAGAAATTTCAACAAGTGACTAAAGAAGGTGAATAAACATAGACCTGAGTTCAGACAGAATGTTGGGAGTTCATCAAACATCAATTTCAAATAGCAGACAAAGACTCAAAGAGGTGAAAGGGAAGTAAAGAAGATTCAATGTCATGAATGCTAAGGTTTTGGACATGTGCAAGGGGAAAGTGCTAATACTCTTAAGAAGAGAAAAGGGAAGTCTAACACCAACACTTTGAGTGAAAACAAATCTAAAAGTGAGTATGGAAGCGAAGAAGAAATTATGAGTAATCATACTGCATTGATTTCTTTAAACAACAAAAGTTCAGTTGCTTCCTTAGTAGCAACCAGTGAAGAAATTGATGAAAAAAATACAGATGCTTCATTTCTAAACTCAAATTCAGATTGTGACAGTCATGACATCGAATCAAAATTCAGAAGACATCTACAAGGTCTATAAATTAATGTATGCCAAATGGGTGAAAACGTGTAAGCAAATCAAGAAACTAAATAAGAAGAATTCAACCATGAAAAATGTCATTCAATATCTAGAGATAAAGTCGTTATCAACAATAGATGAACTTGATGAAGCAAAGCTAAAGATGGTCAATAAGGAAAAATGAATAAGAATGTTGAATGATGGTACCAAAAGCTAGATTAATTATTGGAAATTGGTAAAAACAAAAGGTACTTTCAAGGTGTTGGTTATAAAGGTGAACGTTCTAAATTGAATAATTAGCAAAATGGTGAAGTTAGATTTGTCAAAGAAGCAAGATCAAGAAAGCAAGGAGAAATACCAAAAAGAAGCAGAAAGTTCGTGCCTACATGTCACTTTTGTGGTGTAAAGGGTCACATAAAGCCAAATTGCTACAAGCTGTTACAAATGTTGTTTCAAAGGGCTCAAAATAGAAAATCCCGATAATCTTTAAAAAAAATTGGCAGTAGCCAACGTTACCAAAGCAAACTTGGGTTAGAAAAAATTAGTCTCACACATCATAATAGACACACAAGGGAGTTAGTACTAGAAACTGTCTAGATTTGCAGTTAGTTGATGCTAGAAAAGAAACTTTTAAGATAGAGGACCAGTTGGTTGATTTGGAGGAAGAAACCAACTAAACAGTTGATGATAGAGATAATGTGACGAGGAATAAGGCTAGGTTTGAATTTCTTTAAAAGGCATAAGGACTGTGTGCTTAACATTTTTGAAGTATATTGATTTTTTGTTTAAAAGAAGAAAACAAAAAAGGGGGTTCAAAGGAGTTGTCATCTAGGCTTTCCTAGTTTTTATTTATAGGTTTTCTAAGGTTTAGGTGATTGATGTGTGTTTGGCTTTTCCTTACTTGTTGAATAGTAAATTTGATGTGAAAAATTAGGCTTTGCTTGATGAGTTGAGAGTTCTACTTTTGAATTTTATGTCGAGAAAATGTTAATTCTTGGTTGAAGACTTGTAGGTAGATTAATATTTTCTATGAGTTGGGGTTTTCAAGTTTTATCATTGTTTCTCTCTATATCGTGAGCTGTATGAGTCTGGATGGTTTATTGGCTTCTCGATAACAAGGTACATGCATTTGTCTATATGTCTTTATATTTCTTATTCGGGAAAACAATGATGTTGGCGACTTAGTTTCTTTTTTAATTCTGAGCCTAAATTTATGAATGTCCCAACAACTTACTATATTGGCTGCTATCACATCTGGATGTTCAACAATACCGGAAGTAGAGTTTATTACTACTCCTCTAACCACGCTAAAAAATACAGATTCTCAGTACTTACATTTAGTTAGAACTACTGTGCAAATCGTGGAGGCATTCATGGATTACAATAATCTTAATGTTGCATTGTTCAGAGGGCTGGGTGGTTTAGATAATAAAAATGCACCTTTTTTGCTACTTGGTGATGTTATGCCTCATTTACAAGCTAAGGCTAGACCACCACTTAGTTTCAGTATGACGAAACAAAGTGAATTGATAGATACATTTGCTGACTTGGTTACAGTGCATTAGGTTGATATGATGAAAACTGAACTTGAAGAATATGGTCGGGCTGACCATGATGATAAGGAAATTGAACATATTGGCCAAGAGGTGAAGCATGTTGAGATTGATGAAGCATGTTGAGATTGATGAGGAGGACCACCATGATGTTATGCAAGAGAAGCTTAAGCATAAGGAGTGAATGGATTTATATGGTCGATATCACATCAGGCCTTCTTCATTGAAATTTGGACAATGCAATATTTTTCATATTTTGATTCCTTCATTGACACTACAGATGAAATCATGGCCCAGGTGAAGACTGTATTTATTGATTATCTACTCGCTCATCCCATCAACGAAGGGATACTCTCGCTTTAACTGGGTTTGTTATTGATCATCCTATAAATTTAACTGAGTATAACCAATTTAATTTGGATGTTTTATTGACTGAGAGAAATTTGTTATATGTTTATTTATTGCCACAACAATTTGATGTTGATTTGGTGCGAGAATTTCATTTTAATTTGGATAAGAGAGTGTTGGATGATATAACTTAATGCTTTTACTAAGCTCTCAAGTTAAAGATTTAAAGGATTCAGAGGTAAAGCCCTATATCTCCTAGGCATAAACAGTAACAATAAGAACGAGGTGCAAAACAGACTTACACAATAAGATTCAAGTAAGAAAAAATGAAGAATCTAATGAGTGCAAATGCATGTGTGTATGAATGTATGAGTATGGATGATGATATTTATAGTGTATGAAAGAGTGTGAAAACCTGTAATATGCATAATTAATCAACGAATGTGTAAAACTCCACCAAAATGCATAAAAGAGCAAATTTTCCAAAACTTGACTTAGAGAATGGACTTGTACACTCAAGAAAGCAATCGAGTAGGCTATAATTAAGCAAACAAGAGCAATGTAATCCAATAAACAGCAACTAAGTCAAAGAGTAACCCAAAACTTTTATCTAGCTAAGAAAATGCAAAATATAGATGGAAATGGACTATGCAATACCAATGTAAGTATGAGGCTCAACATAAAAATCCCAGTTAAACGTTACTTGACACTTAGTTACTAGGAACCACTCGTCATTAACAAAGATGTCATATTTATAAAAGATAAATTGAAAGAGAAAGATCAAAATAGTATGTCTGCAGAAAATTATGAAGTTGTAACGATTCAATGAACAAAAAGATTCTATCGAAGCTATATCAAATCACAAGGAGCAAGAACTGGTTGAATTTGAAAATACAGAAGTTCAACGGTCAACCCGTGAAAGGAGAATCCCAACTATCTTCCTTAGAATTTCCAATCCCTAATGTAAAGATGGTAATCATAATTACCACTTGGATTAAAAAAATGAAAGTCAATCCTACTAATCTGGCTATAAATTAATCAATCAATTCTTAGTTACGCACCCTAAAGATAAATCAATTCAATCATGAAAAGTAATACCAAAGATGAGATGTCTAGAAGGGTCTTTGTCTTCCCTCTTATCGTTATTTTATCAAATACACTTTCCCCAAAAAAATAGGTAGCAGATCCCCACATAAAGAAAACAACTTAATTCCTAAAATAATTAGAATCCTAAGTATATCAAATCTGTTTTCAAATCAAACTCTGCCGATAAACTTTTCCTTTGCAAGTGCCCACATTTAGTCATAAACTTTTCCTTTGCAAGTGCCCACATTTAGTCTAAAACTGTTTTGCCAGCTGGAAATTCAAATTACCTTTGTTTTTCTTGCATATTTTTTATTCAAATTCATTTCCCATGTGTTAAAAATCATCTAAAAATAATTAAGAAACAAGTCCATTAATTTTAAATAAAAATTTCAACACTTTAAAGAGATTTATATCCAAAGTTAACACAAAAAAATAACTTATCAGATTCTTCCACTACACCTACTGTTGATTTTTATGCCTCTTTATTTGCTGAGATTGATCACATTGAAGACATTCTTCCTTTTAGCATTGTGTTGTCCCAAGGGGGAGATAGAAACTTGTTTATTTAGTTGATGGTATTTGTAACTTTATTAGTGACAATTGACTATGGACTTGATGATTCACATTGACTTTGATGTTATTTGGATATCTAATATTATTGTTGTTTAATTAGGGGGAGTTTCCATATCTCTTGTTTAAGGGGAGATTTTGAAGTGACAAATAATGTTAAAAAGAGGTAGATTGTTAATATATTTTATTTTGGGCATTATTTGTATTTTGATATATTTAGTATATCTTTTATGATAAGTAAGCTAACTTAGTATAGGATTTCACTATCTTGGATTATGTAATTTTTTTAGAAGGTAAGGTAGTTTGAAAAAGAAGAAATCCTACATGTGATAGAATCATTAAGAAGATTGGAATTGTTGGAGATAAACATGTTTTAGTGGAGATAAGCATGGATGAGATTTATCAATTTTTTTGGGAGCTGCAATTTTGTATATTTATGTGAAAAAATAAGCAGCCCATTCATCAATTTTGGCAGTTGCATTTCTTTGTGCTTTCATGAACAATTACACGATCTATCTATTGATTTTTGCAGCTGCATTTTAGAGCACTTCAACGAAATTTGTATGTTCTATTTATTGATTTGTCCCGCTGCATTTTGGGAGGTTTTGAATTTCAGACCTTTCATTGTGATGTCCTGAAAAGAAATTAAAAAAAATTTGGAATTAAATTGCTTTATTTTTAAAATATCATAAATTCACTTTTCAAAATAAAAAACAAAATTTTATCTTTTTAATTAATTTAGTAATGAAAATTGATGTGTACATTTAAAAAATGGGAATTGGAAAGGCAAAAGAGAAAAAGGGTTTATCATCATTAAATTGTAAGAGAGGAGGAAATACAAAAAGTAAACTAAAAACTAATTAATTGATGCCTGGGGTGAGGAAACAAGAGATAAAAAAGTGAATGAAAGAATGAGAAATTATCTATAAAGAAAGAGCGATTTTTAAATTTTTATTGAAATTGTCTTCTCCGATATTATTTTAAAATAGTGAAAGTTAATAATAATAATAACAATAATAATAATAATAATAATAATAATAATAGTGAACCTTAGCTCTTTAGAAGTTGAATTAAGGAACTATTAGCATTATAATTGGTCGGATCGAGCTTTCCAAGATAAGTTTGAATTTGGTATAATTCAGGTTATTTGGATTTAAAAAAATCAAATTTGGATCGACGGTAGAGTCAAAAAAAAAAAACTTGAAGATTAATTTTGAACTTTTCAATAAAAAGTTTTTGGGCTTTCTTCATTTTAAGTCAAGTTTGTGTCAGACCTCTACACCCAAGAAAATTTTGTAATTTATATTTACTTCTTTATGTCCAATATATGGTTTTGTAATTTATAATAATAATGTAACTAAACGATACTAAGCGAACATTTGTTGACTGTTCTGATGAAGATATTGATTGGGTAATCTATTGGTTTGTTCTTTCTACGTACCAATTCAGATGGTCGCAATTATCACAGCAAAGAGTCTTTTTGAATATTTTTGTGTTTATTTATTCATATGTTTTAAATTTTAGATTAAAAATTAAACCGATAAAATAAAAAGTTTAAAGATTTAACCGGTATTAAAATAAAACTAACATATAATAAAAATTAAACAAAATTAAATAATTTGAAAAAGGATTAAAAAAGAAATTACCTATATATGTTGAATAAGTTTAAGTTCAATAAAAAAAGAGACTATTAAATGAAAATTAATTAGCTTATTATAATATCTAAAAATCAAGTATTTTATAAAAAACTAATAAATTAATTAATTAACCGATCTTTAAAAATAAAGATTATTAAAGTAAAAAATTAAAAAATTAATAAGATCAAAATTTTTATAATTAAATCATTGAATCACTCAAAATCCAAAGCATTCCTATGTGGATTCACTTCTATAATGCCCCTCTTGAATACTCGACCACCAAAAACTTGAGTGCCCTTGGTAGCTTCATTGAAAAACCTCTTTGTATTGATGAAACTACTTCCAAGAAAAAAATGGTGGTTATGCCCGTATTTGTGTAAATGTTGAGGTCTCAAAAAGTCTTCCAAATGAAATACTTATTAGGAGGCTTGGTGAAGGACACAAGCCATGGGAGGATAGTATAGTTGTCTCCTATCAATGGAAACCTCTTCCTGGAAAATTACAAGACATACAGAAATCTCTTGCCTCTTCACTGCAAGATCACTCACTCATTAAAAATGAAAAGCTAGCTCTCTCTCATTATATGACCTCAGTTTTTTTTTGGTATATAGCTCTCTCTCATTATCAATGGAAACCTCTTCCTGGAAAATTACAGACATACAGAAATCTCTCTCATTATATGACCTCAGTTACCTATCACAACTCCTTGCTCCAACAGAGATCCTGGATTTATTGGCTCAAAGATGGAGATAAATGCTCAAAGTTCTTCTTCAACTCCATTCTAGTCCATAAAAACAGAAATCGTATCTCCTCTACCACAAATCATGAGGTTCGGATCCTCCATAGCCAGCAGGAAATTGTAGACGAGGCTATTACTTACTTTAGCAAATTACTTACAACCTATGTCTCAGCCTTGAACCTAGCTTCAGGCCTTAATTCTCTCAACTTGAAAAAAATCACCCATCTGGACCAAAGCTTACTTATTAGACCTGTGGAAGACAAGGACATTGAGGATGCAGTTTTTAGCATAGAGAGCACTAAAAAAGCCCTACGTTTGGTTACTGTCTTCAGGAGTGAGGACAGTAGACAAGGACGTAAAAGTTCTGCCCATAATCGTGTTTGCTTGCTGTCTTCGAAAATTTTTGTCCTATCCTCAGTGGACAAGGACAAAAATTTCTGTCCAAAACAAAACTGAGGTACAGACAAATCCTGTCCAACGGACAAGAATGAGAAAAGACGAAACTCACCCTGTTCTGTCCGAAATCTACACACTTTTGGATCTGTCGCACCTCGTCTTCTTCCATCTGCTTCTTCCGATTGCTTCGTCTCTGTCGCACCTCCTTCGTTCATCTGCTTCGTCTCTCTCGCACCTCGTGTTTCTGTTCATGGTACATCATCTCTACCTAGCTATTTACGAAACCAGAAGCAAGACACCGAAACACGCATCCAAGAAAACGTGGCGACTATGTCACTTGACTTCTGTCCTTCCCTTCCTGCTGCTTTGACACGTTTCCTGAGTTGTCTCGTCCTTTTGCTCTCGTGTCCAACTCTTTTAGCTTGGTGTACCGTAGTTTGTGAGTCCGAGGATGACCCATCCATCAAATGGCCAAGTTCAGTATCAAACCATGGTAGTACTTCTCTTTCTTTTAGATGTTTTCGATTTGCTTTTAGTTTATCTGCCCATGATCGCAAGTCGCCAGATTTTAGTGAGAACTAGCTCTATAATCAGTTTCATATTCACATTCTTGCTTTAATTCATTGTTAGTTCAGTTGAATTGAATTAGAGATTCTTATAATCTATGTTAGAGAATGGAAAACCCATTTTCTGTTTGAAGCTAGTGTATGAGATTGTGAAGAACGACAGTGACTACCCAGAAGTTCCATTAGTATTCTTTCTCATCCTTGTTTTCAATGTCATTGTGGGTTTTGTTGGTTTTTTATTCAGATTCTTGAATTAGGGGAACTGATTAGGACAAAGCAAATTACTTCTCAAGAACTCACACGGATTTTTCTTCAGAGATTGAAGAGGTAAGGTGAAAAAAGAAAACTGGAAATTGTAGATCCCAATTTTTATTCTAACTATGATTGGATGCTGTATAATATATGTGTGAATTGTAGCTGTTTTGGCATCTATAAATTTCACTTAGGAATATGCAGCTACTGGAACTGTTAAGCAATATTATGTTAACATCTTACTGATGTTACTGTGACTACGTCAAGCTTGTGATCATCCACTTCTGGTCAGAGATTTGGACTCAAACACCTTTGGGAGATCGTCAGTAGAGATGGCAAAGAAGCTTTCACAGGAGAAGCAACTGCACCTTCCTAATTGTTTGGAAGGATCTTTGGCAATCTGTGGCATCTGCAATGTATGCAATCACACGCATCATGTTCTTTGTTTCTCTTAACAAAACTTCAATAGAACAATTTACTCCTATTCTTGTATCATAATCCTTTTCGGAGCCCTAGAGTAATTCTTTATCTATATGAGTCTTGTCGATTTCTTTTTGAACAGAATACTTGTGCATAAAAGTTGAACATCACCATGAAAATTTAGATGCAAAAATTTCCTCCTTGAACATAAATTGTGCTTTTTCCTGGATTTGCTGTCTCTATTGCTAAGGAGCTGGTGCCATATTCTATGTGATAGTACAGTTAAACAAGTGGGCAAAGGGATCGGGAGTGAGTATGATGAAGGATCTAATGGATTTTCACTTAACTTACAGAGTTTTGCATTTTTTTTTCACTCAACTTGCAGAGTTTTGCATAAGTTTCTGGTTTTGTATCCTGATAACATAAAGTGATTGTGGATTTGGGTATTTGAGATGCTATTATCAGTAATTACGACATAGATATGAAAATTTATGAAAATATTTTGTTGTTCTTATTTTTGGTGTAAAGAAGTCTTCCTTTTCTCCAATGCTTCTTTTCTCTCTTTGTTTTGAAACTTATGCATTGTCCTCCATCTGCATTTTATTTTGATGAGTTGACTTTGGGTTTGTTGTTTGTTGAAAAGCGAGTCTACTTTGGGTTTGTTACTGATAATAACTTTTCCACTTTTAGGACCCACCCGAAGATGCAGCTGTAACAACATGCTGCCATGTATTTTGCAATCAATGTATCTGTGAACATCTCACTGATGTTCACTGGCGATGACAACCAGTGTCCTGTCTCAAACTGCAAAGAGCGGTTAAATGTCTTCTTAATTGCTGTTGGGGTCATTTTGAGAATTATTTTTAAGTACATTCTTAATAAATTTTAAGGCTTCAATGTAATTAAAGCCATGAATGATGTTTATTTAAATTATTATGTATTAAATTTCTTGGTTGTCGAAGTTACTTGAACCTATTATGTAATTAATTCTATTAATGTTGAGATGTTTTATTTAATTAGTTTGTCCTAACTAATGTTTATAATTATAATCATAATAAGAACAAGAAGATAATTAATTGTGTATAATTATAAACTAATAATAATTAGTTTAATTATTATAAACTATTAATAATAAAAAATAACAGCAATTACAATTATTACTAATACTAATAATTATTCTTGTTATTTTTATTACATAATTTATAATAAATCTTACTAATAATAACAACAATAATTAATATTATTATTATTATTATTACTTATAATAACATAATTAATTTTGTATAACAAATATCATACTAAAATTAATAACATTAACAAATAGTAGTCATAATAGGTACAAAATTTTTACTAATAATAATAATAATAGAAATTTTATTATAGTTACATGTTGATAATAACATAATTGAATATTGTAAATTAAATATTTATACAATGACAAAATAATAAATGAATTACATCAACTCTTCTTATTAAACTACAAGGGCATTTTTGTCATTAACACTGTTTTTTGTTCTGTCCCCTGCAACCAAACACATTTCTGTCCTCAGGACAAAGACAATTTTCTCTGTCTTGTCCACTGCAACTAAACATCTCACTGTCTTCAATTCTTGTTCTGTTCTGTTCTCTTCTGTCCCGTCTCGTCCTGTCTTTGCCTGCTGAAGACACTAACCATACGCAAGGTAAAACTTAGACACTTGTCCACTTCTTATCCTCTTATCCAATTCCCCTTATTAAAACTCACCTAAGTATAATTTATACTTAGGTTTATACCACAATAAAACCATTGAAATCACAATTCATAACTCATTGAATAATTTTCATATTTTTCCATAAAAATTGAATTTTGAGTATACCATCCTATTTCTAAAATAGTATACTATTCACAACTTCATCCAGAAATTTGGAAGTCTTAGAAACTAAATTAAGATTCGACCTCTTCAGATGATTTGTAGTACTATGTCTCTAGTTTACTCCAAATTAAAAATCATCTCATTTGAATGTCTAGAGAAGAAGTTATGATCAAAAGAAGCGAGACGGTTCAGCTTGCAAGAGAGTAAACTATTAAGGAGCACTATAACATGATGTGACAATTAAACATCACCCAGCCATTAACTCATGGAAGTGAGAGTGAACAATCATGTTGATGCAGGAGTCACGCTCGTGAGAAAAAATCACGGGTGTGAGAGAGAGTCATGAGTGTGAGAATAATTCACAGGGGTTAGAGAAAGACAAAAGTTTGGGTTGTAGCACACTCACTCCACCTGTCCCATGTTTTTCAGTCAATCTCTCCCAATTTATTTCAGATGGCTATGATTTTTGGTGGAGACTTGGAGCAATATCTTACGAGTCCAATGATCTAAATCTCATGTCATTTGGAGGTCAGACAAGGAAGATATTGCCAAAAACCTATCGGATGCTCATCAATGCACAATAGCAACTTTTGCCCTTAAACTTCCAAAGTCGCTATCGTGCATTTGTACGATAGCAATTTTCGTCCTTCAAACACCAAAGTCACTATCGTTCATTTGCATGATAGTGATTTTCATCCTTCAATCTCCAAAGTCACTATTGTGCATTTGCACGGTAGCAACTTTCATTCCTTAGTCGCATACCCAACTTCAAGCCTCCATAACTTTTTATCTAGAACTTCAAAATTTTCAAACTTTCTATCAATAAAAAGCTAAAAGATGTAGGAAAATCCCGGTGTGTGCATCACATACACACGGTGCGAAAAAACAAAAAATTTTGTTCCGGGACCTTCCTGA
>JANVCL010000031.1:2006-19820 GCA_026546855.1 Erythroxylum incrassatum | reverse complement strand
GCAAGTGAGCGACGGGTTGCTGCAAACCCATCCATTGCATTGCAAGAGCCGTGACGGCGACTATATCAGAATGAGTTGCTACCGCTTGACTGACCTGTGTGTTTCTGGACGTGGTGCCCTGATGTCAAGCCCCACGGTGGGCGCCAACTGGTTCAGCTGGATTTTGCTGAAGTAGGACATCATTATTTTGATCCATGATCCTGTGTGGTTTTGGCTGATGAATACCTGCAAAATAAATAATGGGTCACCGGGGGTTGGTTCTCGGAAGGCCCCTTTGACGCTCAAGTTAGTATATTTAGAGAGTTTCAGTTGGTGAGAATAAAGCAGAAGCTAGGGTTGTAATCTCGTACCTGTATCATGGTAGAATAGTACTTTATATATGACATAGATTGCCACTAGGTTTAGGTCTTTTCGTAGATCATTGTGTTTGCATGGGAGTCTAACACCTGATGGGCCAGATGGGCCGTGGTCATTTGGAGATGGGCCTGAGCCTAGTACAGCCGACCCGACCAGATACCTTCTTGATTACAAAAATCAATGAAATCATCACCAGTATATTATCTACCATTATCAGTCCTGAGGCACTTGATTTTCTTCAACGTCTCTAACTCCATTTGTGCTTTAAATGTTGTAAAGGTTGGAAATACATCTCCCTTTCTCTTAATAGAATACACCCAACATATTCTAGAATAATCATCAATAAAGGTCACAAAGTGCCTTGCTTCACCTAGAGACATAACTAGTGCTTGCCATACATCAGAGTAAATCAATTCTAGAATATCTTTACTTCTAAAATTCAATGTATTAAATGTCAATCTATGCTGCTTACTTGTAACACAGTGCTCACATAAGGGTGATGATACCTTCGTGAGACAATGGAATAGTTTCGACTAAGCAAGATATTTAATCTTTGTTCTGACATGTGGCCAAGTTTACGGTGCCATAATTTTTTTGCAGTTTTTGCAAAACTAACCAATGCATTTGCTTCTATATATGTCTCTCCCATAAACTTGTATAAGTTTATAGCTATCATTTTTACCTTCATGACTACAAACGCTCCTTTGATCACCTTCATGACTCCATTTTGAAGGGAGGTCTTATAACTAATTTCATCAAACTGTCCTAAAGACAAATTTCAAGTCCTTCATATGTCGCACATTTTGAATAATGTGAATTGTATCATCATACATCTTCAACTTGATGGTACCAATCCTAGCAATCTCTAAGGCATGGTCATTTCCTAAGTACACAGATCCTGTAGCGACAGATTTATAAGTGTGAAACCAATCTCTACAAGAAGTCATATACCACATTGCTCCTAAATCTATTATCCAAGAATCAGTGAGCTTTACTTTGTCCTTGAACACTGTTGCTACTTCACTGTATAAGATTTCTCCATTGGCAACACATCTTTGAGAAGATGTTCAGAGGCCTTGTCTCCACCTTTCTTGAATCGACATTCACTTTTAAAGTGTCATCTCTTGCCACAGTTGTAAAACTTGAGATTTTTCTTACTTCTGAATTTCAACCTTCCTTGGTTGTGACTCCCAGTGGAATCACGCTCCATTGACCGTCCTTTTGTCATCAATAAGGCTTTCGCTTCATGCGAACTTGTCAGCCTTTCTTCCTTGTTGATGCATCTGCTTTCTTCTGTAAGAACCTAAGCAGCAACATCATCAAACACCAAAGTATCCGTGAGGATATTACTAGTTAAATTAATGATAAGTTGGTCATATGAACCTAAAAGACTTTGAAGTAAAATCTCCACACGTTCAGTTGAATTTACATTATGTCCCAACTTTGAAAGTTGAGAGCATAGAGAGGTCAGAGTATTGATGTGCTCTGTTACTGAAGTAGATTAAGACATTCGGATTGTGTAAAGTCTCCTCTTCAGAAAAATTTTGTTGTGAAGAGACTTAGCTTCATATAACTTTGTTAGATGATCTCATATCTTCTTGGCTGTTTTCTTTTCATTTATACCTTGCAAGAAATCATTCTATAAAGCAAGATGTAAATCTAACATGGCCAAGACATTTATTTGTTTCCATTTTACGTCATCTGTAAAATCCGCTAGCCTAGCACTGATAGCGTCCAAGCAGTCATCTTTTACTAATAATACCTTCATCCTCAATTTCCATAACAAGAACTTTGTCCAATCAAACTTTGTAATGTCAAATTTGGTCGACATTGCTTCTATCACAAGAATTGATTCCTTCTCTCTCACGTTAAAAAGGAAAGCTGTCTCGATTGACCTCCACTTAATATGTAATAAGAATGTAGTACACTAGGAAAGTTCCTAGGAAAAGATCATAACTCTTTCCTACATGAGACATTATTACCAGGTATTACATGATCCATTGCAAAATCTATTTGCCAATTTTTGCTAAATATTTGTAGCATCTCATGAGAAACCTAATCTGGATTAACCTGATTAGTTCGTTGACTCATAGTTTTGTCCGAGTAAGAGAAAAAAAAGTTTATGAGTTTTATTACGCAAAGAACGCTTATTGTTATAATTTATAAGTTTGACTTTTCGAATTGATTATTTTTTAAAAATTCTTTAAGAACTTACTCGTATTAATTAACATAGATATTATCACTATTAAAATTTGTTGTCAATTAATTATATTTAGTCGACCGCTTGAATGTAAGGCACTAATTTATCTTATTTGAAATTTTGAAACACGTAAATAATATATTATTACATTGTTAATTGTTCGTTTATTTCAATACACATGCCAATATGCATACTAACCAATCCACTGAAGGATTTTGAGAAAGTCTGAGAAGAAATTGGATCGAATCCAAATAAGCCTATATATAAAATATTAGGTTGTAAGTCCTATCTTTATATATAACTCTATTCATATGTCTTTTCAGACGTGTGATAACTCTAATTATGAATTTCCAACTTCCATTGCCAAGACAATTGATAATGAGAAAGCAAGGCTATCGTACTCTACATAGGAACATGTCTTCTAAGTCTGAACCAAGTGTTGCCACCAACCGAACTACTATTCCCCTAACGAATTTCAGTGATAGATTAACGGATATGCATCTATATCAGTTGAGTCTCATATCTTAAGTTGTCAAAGATGCCTCCTGGGAATATGGACCACAAGTACGTGAAAACTACTAGAGAACAGAGATAGATGAACGATAAAGTTTCCAGAAATTAGATGACATAAAGTGGTGAGAAGTGATGAAATCTGAAAATTAGATGACGTAGCAAAATGAAATGGAACAACTGAATGAGATCTGCCGGACATTAATTGATGACACACCAAAAACATGTTAAGAAAATAGAAAAGCCAATGAAAAGCCGAAAATAATTACATATTTAGCGAGTTTTAGGGATTAATTGCGATATACACACACTTTCCCTTTCGACACGTACTTGAAAATGTAGTGCCATGCGAGACGTATTGCATACTAAAATGTTCTTGAAATTCGGAAATAAGGTAAAACGTAAGCGCACCTCAGATTTAACAAGTTCAGAGAGACATCTTCTCACTTGCCCTTCTCTCGCGGCATATAGAACATAACAGTCTAACCACTTTAGCTACACTTCCCTTTCTTTCTCTCTCACTCGCTCCCTCTTTCAATCTTCCTCTACTGAAACAATTTCTTGATGACAAGCAATAGAGATGTCGATCTCTGTGTACCCTTACTGCCCGAAATTGAAGGCCAAAATAATGATGACGAGAAAAAGGATTTGGCTTCAAGGTTCTGGATTGAAACGAAGAAGCTATGGGAAATTGTGGGACCTGCTATATTCAGCAGGGTGGTCGCCTACTCCATGAACATCATCACACAAGCCTTCGCCGGCCATCTTGGAGATGTCCAACTCGCCGCTATTTCCATTGCCAACACTGTCATCGTCGGCTTCAACTTTGGCCTCCTTGTAATTACTAAATATTTCATTTTCTTACTGTTAATCCTTGTTTGTTTGTTTGTATTATCATTATCATGTCGTCATTATTATTATTATGTGATTATTTTAAAGAGTTATTATTTTAATGATTAGTTAGGAATGGCGAGTGCGTTGGAGACGTTATGTGGCCAAGCATTTGGTGCAAAAAGATATCATATGTTGGGAATTTACATGCAAAGATCATGGCTTATCCTATTCTTATGTTGCTTCCTGCTATTGCCATTATACGTTTATGCCACTCCGCTCCTTAAATTGATGGGTCAGCCCGATGATGTGGCGGAGGAGAGTGGGGTGGTGGCTCTGTGGCTCATTCCGTTGCACTTCAGCTTTGCATTTCAGTTTCCATTACAGAGGTTCCTGCAGTGTCAGCTAAAGAACCAAGTCATAGCCTGGGTTAATCTGGTGGGTTTAGGGGTCAACTTGTTTACCAGTTGGCTATTTGTTTATCCACTGGGTTTTGGAGTGGTTGGTGCGGCGATTGCGTTAGATATATCGTGGTGGTTTCTGGCGGTTGCGATGGGTGTCTATGCTGTGTGTGGTTGGTGTCCACTGACTTGGACCGGTTTTTCTGCTCAGGCCTTTTCTGAGTTGTGGGAATTTGTCAAACTCTCGGCAGCTTCTGGTGTCATGCTTTGGTATCTCTATCTTTCTTTTCCATTCCTCCAACTCCATCGTTTTTGGATTATATTTTCAACTTGAAAAGGAAAATTGAAGTACTGATTTGCCTCCTTAAATTGGACTTTTAAGCTTTACAATATTAGAATAATGCTAGGATTATTCTTTTACCAACTGATGTCGTAAACACCTAGGGCATGTTTATATTTGGTTGGACAAATAGAATAGAATAAAATGGAATAGAATAATTTATAATGGGATGGAATGTAAATAGATGTAATATTAGAAAATTATTGCTTGGGAAGGATGAAAATTTTCATAATGTAATATAGTGAAATATTATTTGAAAGGGTTTATAATATAATATAGTGAAAAATTATATATCATTTTATATTCTATCTAAAACCTCTCAAATCAAATATTTCTAATTTTTATTGTTTAGGATGGAATGATGAGATGTAATATGAAACTCATTTTTTATCTCATTCCATTCCATTTAATTACAAACTCTTATCCTAAATAATAGAAGAATATTACATTTCATTTCATTCCATTTCATTAATAAACCTCAACCAAACATAACCTTATCACTTACCAAATTTACTCACTACAAATTTCGGCCCAAAATTGTTAGTTCACCTCATATTTTAAGCATAAGTATTAGTTCAAATTGAACTTTTTGTAAGGCTATTCATATATATGGTTAGTAAATTGAAATTGAAACATTTTTATATTAGGGTTGAATGTTAGATAATATATTATTGTTAGATTTCATAGAATAAAAAATCAGCAACTTTTTATTTGATTATATTGAATTATGTATCACTTATTATGGCATTTAAATATTATGACACAATTTTATAATTAGTCTAAACTTATCTTTTAAGTTAAAGAAAAGCTGCAGAAGGAATGCATCTATTAATTTTGGTTTGCACTTCCAAAATTTTTAGAAGAGACTTATGGATAAACAATAAAGTATTTTAACTCAAAAATTGGATTACATGGATTACTAAAATTTCAATAAGAAAAAATTAATGGCTTAATTGAACAAATTTTTGATGGTTTTTATTTCTTTTGGCATGCAGCTTGGAGAATTGGTACTATCGAATATTGATTTTGATGACAGGGCACTTAGAGGATGCCACGCTCGCTGTGGATGCTCTATCCATCTGGTAGGAGATAGTGATTTTTCTTACTTTAGCAGTAACTCAGAGTTGCATGCACTTTGCTGTTATATAAGTTACAGTTGACATTTTGATTTAACTCTGCCACATTTATAATGAATTGAAAAAAAACTTCCAAAATTTTGCAAACAACCGGACCTGAAAACTTGGTGTGGAAAATAAGTTATAATGCAGTGCCCAAGGCGAGGATCATATTACTTAGGATCACATCCACTCCACTCGACTTCTTTTCCCCCAATATTATATTGATCAGACTGTATTTTCAAGGAAAAATGTGTCAACATACTGTGTACTTTTGACAATCCATACTGTGTTATAATTTAATGCAAATTCTTTGAATGTTGAACTTGCAGCATGAATATCAACGGGTGGGAGTTCATGATTCCTTTGGCCTTCTTAGCAGCTACCGGGTATTATCACACACTTATACCCTTTTTTCAATTTCTTTATCTGATCCAATGATCATTCCTATCTATTGATTGTGTGGGGCAACAAATTACAATAAGAAAAATTGAGGTAAAACAAAAAGGTTAAGGGGATATGTAACTCATGGTATTCGTTTAAATGATATGGTTGAGATTTGCCCAAAGATTTCCTGATCCAATACAATTAACTCCGGTCATGGCATATTCAGAGTGAGGGTCGCAAATGAGTTAGGAGCTGGGAACGGAAAGGCAGCGGAATTCGCAACAAAGGTGTCAGTGCTACAATCAACTATAATTGGACTGGTCTTTTGTGTACTTATAATGGTGTTACAGGACAGATTTGCCTTAATGTTCACATCCAGTACCAATGTCCTTGAGGAGGTTAATAAACTCGCGTACCTTTTAGCCGTCACTATTCTTCTTAACAGCGTTCAACCAGTTCTGTCGGGTGATTTCTTGTTCTTGAATACATTAATACCTCACAACTTGCTGTTATGCTGTACCTAGTCTAAGAGTGATATATATGTAATTGTAGGAGTGGCGGTTGGGTCAGGATGGCAAGCAAAAGTTGCGTATATAAATTTGGGCTGCTACTACATTGTTGGCCTCCCGCTTGGATTTCTAATGGGATGGGTCTTCAATTTAGGAGTTGGAGTGAGTCCAGACACAGTAGTTTACTTGGATTTTATTTTCGTTAATGTTGAGCTTGAGCGTTAAAGAAAGAGGAATAATAATAATAATGTTGTTGTTTTAATACAACCAGGGCATTTGGGGTGGAATGATTTTTGGTGGTACTGCTGTCCAGACAGTGATATTGGCCATCATTATCATAAGATGTGATTGGAAAAAGGAGGTAATTTTTAATATAGTTTGATTTGAAATTAAAACCTACTAGATGTAGAAGATACTATAACCCGACGCTTCTTTTTGGTGCATTTGCAGGCCGAAAATGCTCTCCATCGAGTGCAGAGATGGTCAAATACAGAGACCACGTGAACAGCCAGAAGCACAACCCCCTTAGTACTGAACATGTTGCTGGTAAAACTTTTCGAGTCTTTAGTTCGGGCTAATTATTCTGTAGGGCTAGAGTTGTTGACATCATTTAGCAGAATAGAGATGTAGGTTTCTCTTTCATTTAACAGTATTTTTATAATTTGGTTCCTCTTTATCTTGGAACTTCTGATTTTGGGAAGATTTCAATATTTCATTTCTTTTCAATCACAAAATTACTTAAGGATTTTTCATTTTTGTCAAGTCTGTATCTGAGAATATTCAAAGTCAATAACGACGGCTGATAAGAACAACATAGAGTTGAACAACCGTGTACGTTCCTTAAGTCATAGCAGCATGATTTATCATATTTACGGAGAGAAAGAGCAAGTACCTTACTGTCCTAAGCTAACATTTGTGGAACTTCAAGCTGCACATAAGATAAGCAGTCTGATTCTCATTATCAAATCCCAAGGAGGAGTTCGACAGCCTTAAACTTCCAGTTTTAGGTAGTCTTACTTCTTTTGTTCCTTCTTCTTAAACTTCATTTATTCATCGTATACAATTAGGTATATACAATCATTAAAAGAGAAAGCAAATACTTTATAAGGATATCACAAATTATAGCCTTTTTGTTTTTAAATCCTAAAAACTCTCATTTTACGTTTTTAATTGGGTGGAAACCAATTTATGTGCCTTTAATTAATTCACTTTTAATAGTGCCGAAAAAAAAATGGAAATGGATCATGCATCTTCATAGCCGTTTTGTCGCCATTTATCACCAACAATGGCATCTTAAAATTTTTGAATGGCAACTTACAAAGTTTAGCATAGGTAGTTGGTGAATGTAAAATGATATAGAAACACTATACTTGAGAAAAGAAGCACAAAGTTTGTGATATAACTAAAAGCAGATACTAAAGAAAGAGAATGACTCATCAAATTATGCTTACCAAATCTTTAATCTTAACAATAGAAGATAAAAGAAAGAAACAAAGTGGTCATACAGCTGTATTAACAGTTAAAGGAACAAGATCCATAGCTGACCACTTATTGTCGGCTCTGAACCGCCCCGGATGTCCCGATTCGATGACAAATCGTTCCCTAAAACGATTAAATTCTCCAGAGCCGTCCGTACTTCCAAACTTAACCAAGGCTTTTGACTCTATCTTCATGGTTTCTATTATCTTAATCTTCGTCTCCTTGATCAACTCCCACATTTCATCGTTTCTAGTTCTGTTCACAAACAACATAAATAACCTCTCTTTACAACCTTCCAACTTTTGCAACACGTACAATATCTGAGCCAACTCGTCCGGACCCAAACTCGGGAGTCTGTCTCTGAGTTCCTTCACTCGTAGACAGATTTCTCGCTGAACTAGCCTGTTATCTTCGCTAACCAATCTGACCACTTCGTAAACCAAGATGTTCCTCTGAAGATGCAATGATTCGGGGGCCTCGCAGATTCTTTCTACATAATCTACAAGAACATCTATCTCTCTCACTAAATCTTTGCTCAACAAAACCTGGACTACCTCCTCTTTAAGGTTTTTGCCAGCATCACAACATAAGTAATAACCTAATAATCTTGAAACCATTAGGTTCTGTTCTATGACAGCCGCGAACCATCTGACCCATGATGACAATTCCCATGATTCAGGGTCGGAATCGTGGCGAAATTGTGATAAGTTGAGGAAATTTCTGCCACCAAAAGAAGGATAAATGGAGAGCTGGTCTTTAAGAATGAAAGAACCCTTTGTTATGATGGAATGAATTGTGAACAGACATTTTAAGGCAACAGAAGCATCTTTAGTCCCATGCAATCGATCCATTAGAGCTCCAATACATGTAGATGCCGTGAGACGAGACCGTAGACCAAAGGAAAGGACGGAAGTTACACGTTTATCTGAAGGTGGCACAGGCACGCCGTGTGCGGCGGCGCGGAGGACGGCTATTTGTATCTTTGCTTTGCTGCGTTTTGTGGACAGATTTGCCTTGATGATCGAGGCCGTGTCCTTAAGGATACCTACGAGAACAATTGATTTCTTATTATGGCCCATGGAATGTGTAGTACTGGAGAGGGAACGCAGAGAGTTACAGTGATAGAAATGAGTCGGAATTAAAAGTCAATTTTGTGCATTAGACATTTATAGCAAAACATAGATGTGAAGAATTGTTTGGTAGAAATGGGTAATTGAGATTATCACAAGCCTGGCGCGTCAATCAGTTTATGGTCTTAATTTCTCAAACCTTTTCGGCTTGGTCGACTTTAACATCATAATCATAAAAAATGCAAAACGCGGGTCTTATTCGATGTTAGGTTTAAGCTATCCAGTGATAATCTTACAAGTCCATTGGCGAATAATACGACCATTTCTTAAATGAGATTCAGTAATTATGTTAATTAGGACATGTTTTCATATCTTGACCTATTCCCATCGTCCGTCACATTTCTTGAGTAAATAGATCTCCTTAAGCAGAGGCTTGTCCACACTATTTATTAGCATATTTTTCTCCACAGCGAAATTAAGTGATTTTTTTATGGATAAAGTTGGTCCGGTAAATGAAGCAAAAGTTGAATATTCTCGTATATTTTCATTTTGTCTACCAACTAACAAGTCTTTGATGCACGCACATGGAAATGCAATTAACTAATTTATTTAGTTATTTTAAGACATGTTTTTGAGAATTTGTATGTTGCAAGTGTTTATTTTGTTTTTGTTTTAAGACGAGATAGAGGATAGAAGATAGGCATATATAGTGCCTCATTCTTATCACTATAACAAAGTAGAGAAAAAGTTACGTTTTTCTTGCTATGATTTTAAAATCCTAGCTAAAGATCAATATTTGATGGCGATTTTTAAAATCGTTGCCCAAAAAGATAACTTTTAGCAACATTTTGGAAAATAGTTGCTAAAAGGTTTACTTATCGTGACGATCTTGAAAATAGACACCAAATATTAACATTTAGTTACAATTTTTGAAGCCTTCTCCATTGTCCTCCTCTTTTGCCTTTCCAGCCTCCCCTCCGTAGTCCTCCTCCCTCGCATTTCTAGGCTCCTCGACTGTCTTATTCTCTCAAATTTCTAACATCCTCTACTGTCCTCTCGCACATTTCAAGCTTCCTCCAACATCTTCCTTGCATTTCCAGCTCTTCCTTGCATTTCTAGTCTCCTTGTCATATTCTAGTTGTTGCCATCTGTCGCCTGCCAGTTGTCATGTTCCAGCCTCGTCCTTGTGTTCCAACCTCTCGCCAATACATCATCTTCGCTGCATTTTCAAGTACCCATTTATTGTCTTGTTTAGGTAATTTAATGAAAATGATTCATTTTCACTCAATCCTTTCATTTCTTCTCATTGTTAACTTGGTGGGTTCTATTTCAATTCCTTCCCTAGGTAGTGACAACCAATTATTTTTTTTGGATAGAAGGAAAGAAGGTGACTATTGCTTCAAAATCCCTTTTTTATTGATACCCATTTTCAGCTTTTTCACTAATTGTTCAGGTATTACCATTTTATTGCATAGATGAGCATACTCTTTTCTATTTTTTCTAGGTCGTATGGAATAAGAAATTAAAGTTCTCATTTTTGAGAACTGAGTTGGATAAGAAAGAAGATCTATTTATAATTGCAATTTGGGTTGTCTTTCATTATAAAGAAAATCTACTCATTTAAGGAATTGTACAAGAAAGAAGATCTACTTACTTAAGGCATGTTTGGTTGGATATTAATTAATGGAATGGAACAAAACGGAACAAAACAATTTATAATAGAATGAAATGTAATATAGTAAAAAGTTGTTTGGGAGTGGTGGAATAGTTCATAATGTAATATAGTGAAATGTTGTTTGAAAGATGGATTGAATGTAATGTAATATATAATAAATGACTATTATACCATTGATATTAAAATGGTTGTTACAGGAGATTTAATGTTATGATTTTAAAACAGAAATCATGTCTAATTAAAAAGTCACGATTCAAGTCACAACCGTAACAAATAATTTTTTTTATATTTTTTCTATTTTAAAATAATAAAAATTTTATTAAAATTTTATTATTTTATGATTAATTATATACAATTTATGATTAATTATATAAAAATATTATTATTAATTACTTATTAAATTTTATTTTATTCTATTATATGTGATTTATATTTAAAAATAATTTATTTTATTTTTATTTATATAGAAATATATACAAACAATTAAAGAATAATTCTTGTATATATTTTCTATTTCTCATTAACAAAAATTTTATTAAATTTTTTATTATATTATTAATTATATACAATTTATTATTAATAATATAAAAATATTATTAATTATATACAATTTTTGTGGACCGTAATAAATGAGTCTGGGAAAAAGAGGGTTAGCATTAGAAGAAATAATTGGTATTAAGAAATTTTTTTGAGGGTATATTAGGTAGTATGTATTTATTAGTTTACATTCCATCCTAAACTCCCTGAATCGGGAGTTTCTTATTTTTACTGTTTAAGATAGAATGGAACGTAACATGAAACCATCCGCTTCCATCCTATTCTGTTTCATTCTATTATGAAGCTCTTAACTAAACGAGGGAAGTATGTTACTTTCCATCCTGTTCCATTACGAACTCCTCAACCAAACAAGGCCTTAGTGGGTAGATATGTGAGAGATTTAATTTTGAAAAGAGCACCAAAAGATTTTGTTATTATCACCATTATTAAACTTCAATAGGTTTTTGGTGGATTTTGTGTGTTCTTCACATGTTTTTTTGTTCAAAGTTATACTTCTTTTCTACTAATACTCGTGATTATTGGATGACTGAGACCTTGTTTTTTCACATAATATACTACATATCAAAGAGCAATGTTTTCTTTTATGATCATTTGACGGAAGTTTCCTATATTCAGGGTGTTTATCAAAGATTTAGCAGTTGAGGTTTAGTAATGTATTATGGTTTAAATGATTCCTTTTCTTTGTCATTTCACCTTTTCTGGGTTAGTACAAACATTATCATAGTAATTTCTGTCTTGAACGTAAATGGAACTAATTTCATGCCTACATAGGTGTCCAGCTTTAAAACGACAATACTGAAATGAAAAAGTTTGTTTCAAGATCCTTTTCATAGTTTACGTAGCTATTTGTAAAGGATCATTGTTCAAGAGTTGGCTAAAGTTCTTGGGCTCTCTCACTTATGTGTCAAAATTCTAAAGCTATTAAACATGAATTTTTAGTTTAGATGTTGTAATCTAATTTGCAATTAAGGGTAAACCTTGTGCTCCAATAACAAAAGCACATATCAAAAGTTTTGGTGAATGTTCATATGCAAGCTGTTGAATATAGAGATTGATAGTTTTGGAACAAGATTTGGGTTCATCAAGCATTATTTATGAACAAATTAGATATAATGATATCGTATAATTGGCCTTCCTTTTATATCACATAAATTAGATAATTATGGTTTGACACTTTTTTATGTTTCATGTCCAGAGATGTCAAAGGTAGAAGGAAGGATTGGACAAACCATGAATGTGGTTATTGGAGGTATAGTCACAGATGATTCTACTAATGAATGGCTCATTTTAGATCGAAAGGTAATTTTTGTTCACTTCATTGATTCTTGCTTCCTGTAAATTTGTCATCTCATTTACCTTTGTATGGCTTGAATTTGAGTGCAGATATATTGCTTATGTTAAGTATGAACTTTAGTAGCTTACAAAGATATTCCACATAAACATCTTTAGGCAAATTTCTTTCTGATTCCATCATGATTAGTGAAGCACTATATTTTATTATCAAGGATTCATATATCCAATGAGTACACTAAGCTTGATGATTCCAAGTATCGTTGAGTTTGTAATTTGTATAATTTAACTCCTATAATCTTGTATTCAACTGTTGGAGTAATTATTACATACAACTTAAATTGCTGGAGTACTCTTGTATGTTATGACATGCTTGTAACTAATTAGTTGTAGACTTTAGTACTAGTAAACTTGATAGAAAATGGGTAGTATATTTTAAGAGATAGTCAAGTAAATGAACACCTATGAATAATGAAAGTGATTTTCTTTATTGCTCTAGGATTTTCTTGTTAGTTATGCTTATTTTAATGAGAAATACCATAATAATAGCTTAATAGCATTGGATTTTAGAACCATGCTGTCATAGCCAACTTTCGTGGTGAAAATTTAGGAACAAGAATAATGGTATTTAACTTGTTATAGATACTATGTTAAAATTCTAACAGCCCAAAAAAATTAGATTCACTTGCAACTTAAAATTTATATTAGTGATTGTAGTCCTGGAACTCTAGAGATGAAGTGCTTTTAAATTGTCATGTTTGTCTTTCTTCATCAAGCTTTACTCTTATTATTTAAAGTATTCTTAGCCTTACTTAGGCTATGGATGCACCCAATGCATATATGTTACAACACTTACTTTTTGTTTTACTCTCAAGTTGGAATGTTGCGTACTTACATGACAAAGAAGTTGTACTTTGGAAAGTACTTAATGGTTTTTAATGAATATTTTGCTGGAATACGTTCCCATCTCATTGCCCTTTTTTCTTTCTTAATTTAAAACAAATTAGCTTAATTATGCATAATTTTAGGCACTCTATCGATTTTGAAGTTGTTTTCATAATTTTCATGGCTAATGTTTTGTATATGATGGCTGACGTATGAAGTTGCTCTCATCGACCTAGATAAACCTACAGTCATTCTAGTTATGTTGTAATTTTTTTTGTAATCTTATTATTTATAATCTGTAAACTAATCTTTATATTTATTATTTTGTTTATAAGGTTTGTTAAAGTTGTAATTAAAATCTTGTATATGAAGAATATTTTTTTGTTGGTATAATTTAATGATATTTTATTATATATATATATAATGCTTCAAGTTATCAATTATTTTTATATCATATTTTTGTATAATAAATTAACACAAAAAATTTAAATATTATATACAATAATATGGATTAAAAATTTCACAAAAAGTTATAATTAATATGCTATAATATTTTGTTAAAATGTATACTACAAATTTGACTATATTTTATAAAACGTAGCTAAAAATATTTAGCTACATTTTCAAAATTGTGGCTAAAACTTTTTAACTACGTTTTTAGGTACGATTTTAGAAACCTAAAAACATAGTTAAAAATAATTAACTACATTATTGGAAAAGTAGCTAATAAGTTTTAGCTACGAAACTTAAACATAGCCAAAATGTATTGACGACGTTTTCTTAAAAGGTCGCTAATAGTTTTTCGCTACTAAAATAAAGTTTAGGCAAAAATTATTAGCGACGATTAGTGAAAAATGTCGCCTATAGTTTTCAGCTACAGGAATTTGACGAAATTTTTGGGAACGAATATAAATCGTCATTAATGACTATTAGTGACGATTACGATTTTTTTCGTAGCCAAATATTGTTTTTGTTATAGTGTATTTGTAATAAGGTTATATATGTATATATTAGGCAAACATATCATGACTCACATTTAGTGTAAGGGAGCAATTCAACCAGTTATTTGTTTTCACACTATTATATCACAATTTTCGTTTGAAATTTCCAATTAGAATAGTCTTAATTCATTTCTCAGGTCCCTATCTTAGTTAATTGCACTCGTCTACCCTGCGAATTGTCTATGATGTATCAATCAACTCTCCTACGCGTTATGTTGGAAAATAAGGAAAAGGGAAGTATCCTGTATCCCCTTCAATATTCACGCAATACCGATGGCTTATTGAGCCTTTTCAAGATTGGCGGTCGGCGAGGAATTCTTCCCTTTGTTTTTAGGATTAATTATCAAAGAAATTTAAATTTTTATTTTATTCAAAATAATAATATAAATTTTAAAATAGTGATATTAGAACATTTAATTTTATTTTTTGTAAAAATAATTTGCACCTCTTATTCAATGTTAATTAACATTTGTGTCATGTTAGTGAAACATGTATTATTAATTATTACTTATAAAATTCAAATGTAAAAATTAGAAATAAAAATTTTAAAACTAAAAAAGCAAAAACCCTAAAACACTCGGTAGATACATTAATTTTGAAAAGTAGACCCTTATTTGGACAGCAGTTCAGTCGCACACGTTGCCCCAACCAATAGCTTCGTTGCACGCTGCAGTACCCAGCGACGCCCACAGTAACTTCATACCCAGATTGCAGTTGCCGCACATGGACATCTTGCTCACGTCCTAACTCCTAAGGTACTCTTTATGTTGCGATTGTACAAATGTCTTCCGCTCAAGACTGGACTACTTAAGAAGTACAGTTCCTTTATATTTTCTACTAAATTGTTCATTCTAAACTAAGTTGATCATTGACAAGTAGGGAATTACCTAATGACTACTCTAGTGTGGAGAAGTGAGTGATTGTATAAAAGGTCTCTCTCCCTTAACATTCTAGAGATGAAAGAGAAGAAAGAAGGGTTACGGACAAATGCAAATACAGCAGCTACATCAAAGGCAACGCACAGGGGCAGAAGAGTCTTTTAATAAATAGTTACCCGGAATCAGTACAGGTTGTTATAACAGAACCAATCCTAACCATTCAATTCATTTTGTCCTTTTTATAAGGTGTATGGACAAGATCAATTCACCAATTGTATATATACCTGTACAAACAAATAATACACAGTGAGTGTAAACATTCAAACGTTCATATTATACATTTCTTTTACATCCCTTTCTAGAAATGAGTGATTCTACTTCATATAGGCTCAAAGAAAATATATTTTCCCGAGTAAGGATCTAGATCAACTATTCTAGAAATTATATATTATATCTATCTTAGCGTTTGCACATTAACCCTTTTGGTCTTTTCTTTCTGGTTTTTCTGTTCCTTTTTTCCTTTTACTATCATGTCTTATCATCAGCCAACCAAGACGTTGATTAACTAAAAGGCCATGGCCAAACCTTTTCTTGACAGACTTAAGAACGGACAACTATAATGAATATACCCCACAAGCCTGAAATGAATCCTATGCAAAACACATCAAATAGCACTAAAAAAATTTAGTTCGAGTAACTACAGTACCAATTAACATTATGCAGATATTTGCACCTATTGATAAAAGAAATTCCTATAAGATCAGTTTTAGTCAATCCAATGTCTATGTACTAAATCACTGTATGACAATGCATATGTTTTAGAAAGATATATTACTTGAAAAAAGTTCAAACTCTTTCTAGTAACATTTCTAAATAATAAAGTTTTTCATTTATTAATTCTGATACATGTCCTCCTTGCTTTGCTAGTTCATAGATGTGAGCTTTCTCTGATAGAATATCGAAATAAGATTTGATTCTGACTGCAACGGAATAATTACAAAAATGTTCATATTTTGATTTCCAGAAAACTAATATCAATTTAGTTATATAAAATGGTTAACACATAAATCATAATAAAACATGAATTTTAATATGTTCCTTAATTTAAAGCTTAGTTATATTCTTGTCATATCCCTATAATTGTTTCTAAAATCAATCCACCTCAACCATCATAGACACATAAGTATCCAATAGGTTAAGAAAACTCTGTAACTCTTACAAAGGGGGTTAAGCAAGAAGTGCTAGTTTTATTAAAGCTTAAGAATATTTATAATAAGTTTTTGGATATTTTAATAATTTAATTAAAATTAAATTCTAATTTCAATCAAATAATTCTAATTAAATGCCAATTATGTCCAAATAAGATCCAACATTATTGATTCTTATTTATTAGATAAGGTTAATTACAAAAAAATCCCAAACTTTGCTCAATTTTACAATCATAGTATAAACTTCAAAAAGTAGCAATAAAATGCTCAAACTTTTATTTTTTTCAATTCTAGCCCGATGTTAGTTTCTTCGTTAAGTTTACTGATGTGATTGTCCACATGTTTAGAAATCCTAACTGATAATACTTGTCAGCTAAAATTAACACAGCAATTGTTTACTAATGAAATGATGTCGTTATTGAACATAATTGAATGACATCATTATTGAAAAATGACCTAAATTAGATTGTTGAGGCAACTCTCACCCCCTTTGTTTTCAGTTTACGTAGCCTCATCCCTTTCTTATTTGTTTGCTCTATGAATGCCCTCAACTTTTAGACACCCCAAGCTACTCTCGTATCTTAGCACATAGCACTAATAAGCTCTTTGTTTTTCATATCGTTTTCCCAACACCCTTAACCCTTTTCGCATCGCAGGAAGCTCATTGTTCCCTTACATCACATTCATCCATGTGAAAGTTAGGTTTTTCTTACAATTGGGGATTTGCTACTTCAACAACCTTGAATTACTTCTCTTCCAAATTTCTTATTTAACATTTCAGAAGAAGATGGTGATAATCAAGGTAGACAATGCTTTCCATTGTTTCGTAATATTAAGATTGGTTTTCAAACTAGATAGTGAAATCTCTTCCTTCTTTATGACTGCAGGCTTTAGTTTTGATTGTAGATATTGTTACATATGTAGTGTCTCAATTATTGTCTTAGGTAGCACAGGGATTTAGAAATTTGTTTTGATGAAGATCCCCAAGTTCTTCACTGTAAAATACAAAGATAGGTGTCCTAGAATGATTATTAGCTTTTTTTAATCTGATGTTGCTATTGGGAATAATCTTTGCTAATTATAGAATCTAATTATGTTTTTCCTAGCAAAATAGGTCTCT
>JANVCL010000030.1:16695-27117 GCA_026546855.1 Erythroxylum incrassatum | reverse complement strand
AACCTTTACCGTTAGAGATTCCTCGTGGGAACGATATCCGCTTACCGCTACTACATTAATTTGTTTTAACGGAAGTGTTTTCTTTTATATTTGGTTGCAGGCGACAGCATCACCAAACGTAATAATAATTATGTTGAATTTTCTCATTCATGTTATATTTCGAGAAAGTAAAATATTTTTAATTATAGTTTTTAAATTGACAAATCTATTGCATCTTTTCTCTAATTCTTATATTTCTTTTTTTATTGAAATTTCTTTAAGCAATAGTTCTCTTAGTGCAAACCAATATTTTCTCTCTTGAAAAACCTCTAAGTGCTCGTAAAGTTTTTTTTTATCTCGAAGAGTAGCAGTTCTCCAATATGATCAAGTCTTCCTAAAATTTTTATCTCTAAGAGTTCAAGTTCTAAGCATAGATTATAGCAAGATTAACTTGTTTGTGGTAATGGGAAAACATGCACAAGATGTGTAGATATTGATGAATCTAGTTGGAGTTGACCATAGAGATATGGGCTAGATCATATTCTAAGATTATTCTTCCATTATAGTGGCTACATTTATTGGAAAGAAGCTTCCAATTTTTGTTAATATACTAGATACCTTCCTCAAAAGTGGGGAGTTTAACCTTAGTCTCTAGAAGATCAGAAAAATAATGTTATTAGAGGAAAAAATCAAAAAGATCCTATTACTTATTCTCTTTGTTCAAACTTTTATTATTCCAAATTAGAATTAACATTAAGTAGGTTGAAATGAGAGCAAGTTCTTTTTTTTCCTACCTAAAAAGCAATGGACCATAGTAAAGGATGCTTCATTGACTAAGTTGCTAACTACATTAAAGTCTACAACTTCATTTACAAAGCTAGTGTTGAGTGAGTTTGAATCTTTGAATTAGGTTAGATATGTAACATACCACTCCCTAAAGCATAAGCCCGAACATACAAAAGAATATTCAAGAACATACTCTAGGAAATTAATATGTCAGGACAATCAACTTAACTCAATCTTAATCGTCAAACATATTATAAGAATTCAAAACATTCATTTCTTCCCATTTTGTTCACAAACATATAAAGTCACATATGTCATTATATTTCAGAATCTACATATACATTACATAACAGTTGTGAGTTTAATCTAGTACAAAAATGTGTAATAGGATATGGGATGCTAATATAAAAGACTCTAACTAGATTCCATAGATTCAGCTGATAAGAACTTTGATTCATTTTCATCCCCAAAATGTAAGTTTTAAACTTCTATTAGATCGCTTAGTAGCTCGAACTCTCCTGAACTTGAAAAACAATGATACAATTTTGATGAGTTTGCAAACTTAGTAAGTGAACCATCATCGATGCACTCACACAGTTAAATCACAAAGACAAGTTATATAACAATTTATCACACTTCAACAAGTATATCATATAATCCAATATTGCATATCACATCGAATTCTCCGTTGACTTCAATTGTATTTCACTATTTCAAAGCAACTTAATAAATCATTTCAATTCAATCATATGATGCATGTAAGGATGCATATGCAAATGCTCATGTGTTTTCATTTTCATTTTTCTTTGTTATGACCAAGTGTCTATCAACACAATTTCATTGACCCGTACCCGTTGTGAGCATCGAGTTCATGACTAGCCTGTATATATTATGGATACTGGCATGCTATCGGAGCCTAAGGCTCTTTTTCATAATTCTGAGCTTAAAGATCTTTTCTACATAGCGTTACTCTAGTTACAACTTCTTTATCTGATCATGCATTTCAATATGATGAGATGCACCATTTCATCTGCTATCTTTTCATTACCTTTCATTTCAGTGTGCTCATGCCATATAACTAACTCCTTAGACCTAAGTCCGACATTTATCAATCAATTATAAATTCATTTCATATAAAGTATACAATTCATAAAGAAGCACATATAAGTGAGCTTACACATCTAAGTTGACTCACAATAGACATTAGTGCCTTGATGTTCTGGTAATGTCTGGATGTTGACGATCACCTTGTGCGTCTGTTGTCATGCAATACATACGCACATAATTCACAAATCACTAATTTGTTTAATCATATGAATATACAATTATGCACATGTATATATGTCATGTTTCAATGCATGCTCAATTTACTTTCCGGATATGTATTCTTATGTATAGATCTTGATTATTCAATTTTTGCTTATACACCCTAAGACCAATCAAACATTGTAGCTTGTACACTACCATTTTACAATTAACTTTATACATTTAAGTAAGGTTGATTTACTCCAAATTAATCAACCATACATTTTCACTTACCCATGTACCTATTCATGATAAAAAAAGCCTCCTATAAGACACACACAATTGTTAATTTAAATATGGTATTTCAATAAGTTAGATTTACATATTCACACAACTTTTTTTCAGCAATATATATTCATACGTTTACCCAATTCTCATTCATAATTACCCCATGTTCTTCAATGCTCATTCATCCATACCTTATACACATTACTTATGTCCTTAAGATATGTTTAAAAGAATAGTGATTTGGTGATAGAATGACTATCTTGGTCCTCAGTGATTGATTTAAATGAAAAAAGTGTGAGATTTGACAAAAAGCCTACTTAAATAGTGAGGTTTAAGCCTTTAAAAAACAATCACATTCTTGATGCTCAAATTGTTCCTTGTTGAGTGTTTTCACACACGGGATGATCATTCTAGAACTTGCTTTGTTATCCATGTTGAGACTACTAGGTGATTTAGTGCATTAAACTATTTTGGCTTTCTAAAATCTATCTCGTATGTTATTTCTCCTTATTAGCCAAGTTGAAGCTTTAACCTTTTTCTTTGGCATAAAACCACAATTTTTAGCCCAAGCCTTGTGTTTTGACCTTCATTTTCAACCTATTATTAAAGAAATGGAAAACTAGTTGCTTTAACTTATTGGGTTGTGATTTGAGGTTGACATGCATGTAATGGCAACATGTATGGTTATATTGAAATCTCCTATTTTGATGCTCTACAAATGTAGAGAAATAAAGTTGTGAAGTGCCCAAAAAAGGGACAAAAAAAGGGGGGAGGGGTTGAAAAAGGGGGGAAAAAGAGAAAAGAAGAAAAGAAGAAAGAAAAACAAGTTTGACCCATGAATTGCAAGTCATCAAATATCCTTTAAGCAATCATAAGTTACCTATGTTTTGGATCATAAATGCTCTTATTTGTTATCTTTAGTAAGAGTGATCCTGAAGATTTCTAAATTTTGATACTAGAACATCATTGTTGCCATTATTGGGTTCATTGTTGGAATGTAGGAGGAAATTAAGCAATGTGGTCTACATCTACTTTAATAACTATAGCTCAAATATCCCTTTTATCCTTCCCCTATCTTATGCCCTATTACAACCCAATAAAAAGATCTTTTTGATCATTGGATTTATATTAAGTGGTTACGATGTGATATACTTGCAAGCCTATAGGAATGTCATTTCATCGTTGCGAATGTGTAATTAGTGTCCCTTAAACACCTTTTTTTAGTGATCGAGTGAATCCTTATCGTGAGATCAAATCTTGCACATTTTGAGTTTAAAAAGATTGATGGAGATTGAGATGATTGTTCTAAAGGCAAATCTATTTTTCTAAAGGCAATTCTTATGAAATGATTGTGATTTTGGTTAGGTAAGATAATGCATGTTGACTAAGGTTTTTCAATTTGCTATTAGTAAATTGTTTTGTTTTGTTTTGTTTTGAGGTCTTGTTAATACTTGGGGACAAGCATTGTCTGGGTGTGGGGGAGTTTGATAGGTTATTAATTTACATATCAATTTGGGGTATTTTTGGAAATCTTGGATGGATATTGTCCTAATTATGGTGTTTTTATATTATTTTTGGAGGTTGGGAGATGTGGACTTGTTTTGGAGAAAAGAAACTCAAATTGTCTAAATTGGAGAAGAAAATGCACAGTAGCGTAAATAAATTATCTGGAAAATGAAACAAGGAAGACCAGAGTTAAAAAAAATGAAATAACGCAGCAGATAAAAGAAACCAAACAACAGTAGCAAAGGAGTGAAACATCAGCAACCAATGGTAGCAAAGAGATCGATGTAGCAGAGCAGAGAAAAGAACGGTCCAAAACGCAGTGGACTAGAGAGGTTTTAAAAAATAGAAACATGTTTTTTTTATGGTAGGTTTTTAACATAAGAGGGTTTTTTGTTTTAAAAAAAAGGAGAGCAGGTGGTTTAGGAGAGAAAGCATACGAAGTATATAGGCGGCAGATGCAAGTCATTTTTTTGGGAGAAAAGCAAGACGTCTTTTGAAAGTAGTACGTCAGTAAGTCTTCAATCTGGATTTTTTTATCTCGCCCTCGTTAGGTTTCTTGTCCCAACTTCTTTCATAGAATTATTTCTTTTCTTTTGAATAATATTCATGTGTCCTTCAGTTCTATATAGCTTATAATTAAATTTTTGTTTCTAGTTAAATGAGTGTTGAAGCCTTAATTCCATGTAATTGTGGGATCTAATTGTTTATATCTGTCATATATCTTCATGATTATTTATTTGTTCTCTATATTTAGTGTTTATGATTATTTTAGGATTTATTAAATAAAAGACATATATTTGGTAATTTTGGAATAGTTAACAGCTAATTAGAATTGCACATTCGTAATTATGTGTTTGGACTAATAAAGTGGCAATCGATATAATTTTATCGCTCACAAGTGATTTAATCTATGTCTTGTGAATGAATAATCTAATCTAAATGAATTCGATTGTGAGTTTGCTTATTAGAATTGGGTCTTTATAGATCTTAATATTGTTAGAACATTATATCGTGCTGCGCAATTTCTAGGGGTTGTCTTTCGATTAGAGAAATAATTAATGGGCACTTCTTAATTACTGAAAAATTAGAGAGAGATTGGTTAGTTAGAGGGTCCGTCGATAACTATAACGTTATTTATAAATATATGAGTTGAATTTTGCATTGATGATCAAGTAATGGACTTAAAGTGGAAATACATCCTTTAACTAGATGCTTTCTCCCTTGTTTAGTTCCTTAAATTTATTTACATCTTTGTTTTCTTGTGAATTGAATTATTGTTTACTTATTTTTATCGGTTAAAACTCCATAATTTTATTGTTTGTTTCTGTAAAAGAGATAAATCCACTCTTTCCAGATGATCCTTACACACTCTATACTCGTATTTAGTGAATTAAAGTAATTTATTTTTGTTGGTTTGACAAATAACTAAGTTAGCTTTAAGGGTGACATTTGGGCTTAAGCTTGGGCTCGGCCCCAATTAACAAGTTAGGCCTAGGTTGATAGGGCCTCGAGCTTGAATGAAGATGATGTTGGGCCTTGGGTTAAAGCAAAATGACGTTCTTAAGCACGAGGCCAACCCGAGACCTAACATTTAGAGGCAAAACGATGTTATTTTTAATAATCAGTTTCGCTTTTTAGACGAAATAAAAGAAAGCGATGTTTTTTTTTATGCTTTCGTTTCTCACAAAATAAAACGACGTTCATTTTGTTTTAAAAGCAAAATGATATCGTTTTATACTTTTGTTTTTCACGAAATAAAATGATATCATTTTATACTAATTTAACTGTTAACCTTTCTTCACCAAACTTAATTCTCTCTCTCTCTCTCTCACCATTAGTCGCCCTTACTCACTCCTAAACCGTCAATCGCCCCACCGTCGTCCCAGTCCCCACCCCTTTGAGCTCCAGCTGTGGTTGACCCTTTGCCTTACCGCCCCTCCAACCGGCAATCACCCCACCGTCGTCCCAGTCCCCACCCCTTTGAGCTCCAGCTGTGGTTGACCTTTTGCCTTACCGCCCCTCCAACCACCCTTTCACCTTGTTGCCTCACTGCCCCTGCTTCCCCCTCCCCCAGTATCCCTTTTTATATTAAACTTTGCACCATTTTAAATAATAATACTATAATTGGTAAAATATGTTATAAATTTCTGACTTGTGAAATAATATAAACTAAACTTGAAAATTCAAAATAATTAATCAAATTAGAATATTAAATGATGAAATTAAAATTTTAAATAAGGTTTTTATATACACTATTTCACAAGAAAAACAAGGTTTTGTTAGTTATAATTTCCTTTGGATAGTTCACTGGAAAATTTTAAATTAATCCTCTAATTTAACTCAAAAGTTTAGTTAGTTCCTTTTTTTTTACTTCAACTTTAACTTTTGAAATTAAATTAATTCAAATTTTATAAAAAAAAAGTTAAAATTATAAGTAAATATAGCACTTTCATGTATTCTGACAATTACACAACTTATTGCATTTAGTTGATTTTAGTGTTTATCTAAAAGTCAAAATTGCATTTATTTGTAATAAAATTAAAAATGAAGGTATAATTAATAAAAAATATAGTTAGAGATCTAATTAAACATTTTAACAAAATCTAATTAATGACTAATTTAAAATTTATTCTTAATTAGCAAAGAAGCATGCATGCACACCCATACAAGCGATACCAAACTTGAACAGCATATGTTGGCAACGAAGCTGAAGAATAACCCAGCCTATAGGGTACCTGTGAGGGAAGGATAATCAACAAAGGGAGTTTTATTTATAGTAGAATGTTTGGTCCAATAAAGTATAGACTGACATTAGCACTGCAAGCAACCTTCCATTTAATGGACAGAAGAAATGTTATGGATAATTTTAGCATGGGTTGAAGCGTGGTTTGGCAATGGCGTGGAGAGGTACTTTCCTCCCGACAGAAAGCCCAAAATATTCTGTATTATCTATGTCCTCAGGCTTCACGCCAGGAGGGAGATCCCAGTCAAAGCTGTGCAGAAGTTGAGCGAGACCAAGTTCCAGAACAGCAGTTGCAAAAATTATTCCTGGACAACCTCTTCTACCTGAACCAAAAGGAAGCAGCTCAAAACTCTGCCCCCTAAAGTCAATGCTACTACCCACAAATCTTTCTGGTTCGAACGTCTCGGGATTTTCCTATATTTTTGGGTCCCTTCCTATAGCCCAGACATTGACGTAAATTCTTGTCTTAGCTGGAATATTGTAGCCATCAATGACAACATCTTCTATTGATTCTCTTGGGATTATGAAAGGACCAGCGGGATGTAAGCGAAAGGTTTCTTTGATAACAGCTCTCATGAAGTGCAGATGTTCCAGATCTCTCTCTTCCACCTTTGTTTTTTCTCCAACCACAGCCCTAACTTCAGCTTGTGCCTTTCTCATAACGTTAGGATTCATGATCAACTCTGTCATCGCCCATTCAAATGTTATTAAATTTGTATCGGTTCCACCAGCAAACATATCCTGCATATATATTAATTAGTTAGCGAAAAAATAACAAATCAGTAATTTTTGGTGTTCTTTTGAAACTGCAAATAGAGTGCTCTAAACGGACCAACAGGAGGGCTTTAATGTTATTCATATGAAGAGGTATTTCAGCAGATTCACTCCTCTGTATATCGAGCAAAGTGTCCACTATGTCCTTGTGCTCCTCCTTTTTTGTTGCAGAGTTTCGGTGTTCATTGATTACTTCATCGAAGAATTGGTCAAATCGCTTGAACGTCCTCCGAAGTTCTGATTTCATGCTTGTTAAGTTTTGAACAAATCCTATAGAAGGAAAATAGTCGCCAAGACTGAAGCCTCCAAGTAAAGTTTGGAAATTGTGAAGCATGTCATGGAACCCATGCCTTTCATGTTCTCCTACTTCTGAAAAATTCTTGCCAAATACAGTTCTGCAGAGAACGTCATTTGTATATTGCTCAAGCAGCTTGCTCAGATTTACAATTCCAGGATAGGGCTTTGCAACCCGATTCACCAAACGGGCTACTTCTTCTTCTCTAATAAAACCGAACGACTCAACCCTCTTGGCACTAAGTAACTCAAGAATGCAGATTTTTCTTAAAGTTCTCCAGTAAGCACCATAAGGAGCAAATGCCATATCTGTGCAGCCATACATTAGGGTTTTGGCAGCGACAAGTTGGGGACGACCAGCGAAAGCAATATCGTGAGTTTTCAATGCTTCCTTTGCCAGTCTAGCGGAAGACAACACCAAAGTTGGGATTTCACCAAGTCGTAAGAACATTATTGGACCGTGCTTCCCTGCCAGGCGGTGAAGAGATATATGAGGCATTTCACCAAGCTGATGCAGGTGGCCAATGATTGGTAACATTGGAGGGCTTGGTGGGAGATTCAGCTTTGTTTTCCTGAACCTATTCCGCAATAAAAACTTCACCATGATTGCTAGTAAAACTGATGTGAGAAGGAAGAAAATACTCGAGCTTTGGTTCAGCCATTGAAGGAGAGCCATTCCGAGTTTCCACTAAAATGTTTTTACAAGGAATTGGTTACTGAGTGATGCCACATTTGTTTAATCAACCATTCTATATTTCCACACAATATATAGGAAATCAGTATGATGAAAAAAAATTAAATATTATAAATTTTTTGATGTAACGATTGAAAATTATTTCTTATTTAATTTTTTTATTATGAATGAAATTTTGGTGCGACAATTGAACTTCATTTTTTATTCAATTTTTTATTATGACTTGAATTACTTTTTCTTCCTATAGTGTACGTGGTGCACTTAAATCCCACTTGGAATTGAATTGTCACATTAGCAAGATCAGAAAACTCAATTGTCTTGTACCTCACAAAATACATAAAACTTCACAAGATTTGTACTTTACTGGAGTAGATCTCCCTGATCTTCCAAGCCAACAACTTATATTTGTTAATATGAAGGTTGGAATCAAGCTATTGGAGCAAAAGACTAACGATGTCATTAAACAAAGACCATAATGATTCTTTAGTCTATGGCCTGCTTGGGAAGAGAAATATTATGTTATCTTTAGAATAAAAGGAATAACATTATGTGCAGATTTTGACCCTCTTCTCATCAAAAAGGGGAAAAACTTTGTTCCTACCTGTTAAAAATTTTGATCACACTCTTATTGAAAATAGGAGAATATCAGTCTTTTGATATTCCGCATGTTTTTCAGCACTTTGATGGAACTTCAACTATAAATATTTTAAGCTAGTTTTAGTCGATTATAATTCGCAATCTTTTTTCAAGTAGTAATAACGCAAGTAAATAGTTATTAAATAAATTGATAAAACTAATAACAATCTTTTGATTAATAAACAAACAGAATTATGTATAATAGAAACAAACGTAACTTTTAAAATAATTACGCAAACAACTGTAATATTACTATTACAATTTCTATATTCTCCGTTGTCATAATATAATCACAGGCATATTTCAAGATCGCTTTCTAATCATCCTGAGAAATCTGTTGTTAACGGACGTCCATCTGCTCATTGCTCAACAATAAAAGCTTCACTCTGCTAATGTAGACTTGTATACACTGAAACTTGATACATGCTAGCAAATATATGAGATTTCAAGACAATAAGAGGAAGAACATCACAAATTAGTCAATGCTCGTTCCTCTTACTAAGCAAGTTGGTGCTTTCTTTTCTTATTTGATTACTATGGAATTCATTCTTCGAAGTTAGTCTATTTAATAGATAAAATCGAGTAAAATTAAGAAAAATATTTACTTAATTGCATTGAACATTTTTATTTAATAAAAAATTGACTAAAAAACTTTGATTTTAGAATATTGAAATAAAAAAATCTTTCCTTTCAATTATAATGAAGTTAAGAAAAAGGATCAAATAAATACTAAAATGATTGAAATAGAAAACTAAAAGTAATCAAAAAATGAACTTGAACTTGAGTATAGAGACCATAAAATGAGTTATCATGTTTGTCAGTAAGAAGGTTCCGATCAATTAATTGGAGAAAAAGAGATTTGGTGGCATTTGTAGTAAGATGAGAATTATGGATGGCATTTATAATTTTTAGAATTAATGTAACTGCGAATGGACAAATCACCCGATCATGTTGGTGTAGCTTCTAAGTACTAGATTTTTTCAATAACTTATAGTATGCAGTTCTTTTTAGAGAAGTAAAACACAAAATAACATATTTTAATGACGCATGACGCAGAAAAATCAAATGAAAAGGGACATAATATTTACAATAAATGGGATTGATGAGTTGGTCGCCCTATTATATTTCCTTTTTATATCATTGCAATCTCGACGAATCTAATTTTAAAATAAAATAATATTGTACGCCATTCCACTCCATTAGTTAACTATAATTACAATTATTATGTTATTATTTTAGGCCTTCCATCCTATGGTAACTACAATTAATGGTTGGACCCAATGTTCTGAATACCGTACCGGACTTGGTACCGGATTGAGCTCTGGAACGGAATTGTACCGGTACCGATTATACCGTTTCGGAATATTTTTAAATTTATAAAATAGTCCCTAAATTTTTTTAAAATTGCAAAATAGTCCATATTGATATATTATACAGCTGTACTGTATACTTTACTGGTTTACTGTTTACATCAACC
>JANVCL010000028.1:7224-19412 GCA_026546855.1 Erythroxylum incrassatum | reverse complement strand
CAATCTAGTATTGGTAAAGTTTTGCATGACATAATGAAACCAATAGTATAAGGCCTAGAAGGAAAGACTGTGACCATCAGGTAACTCCTTGGCTTACTAATTTATAAATCTAATTTGTGATAATCGCATTAAGTATTTAGTGGTTATATAGTGGAGCATCTGATGAAAGTGCTTCCACAATGCAGGGGTTCATATTCAGGATAAAGTCAAATAAAGGGAAGGAGAAACTGATAGTTCACAGTAATGAAGAAGTAAAAGTAATATCTATGGGGAATGTATGTACTGAACCTTGTAGTAAGGTTCATTTGGGTTTTACACGAAACATTTCATATGTGATCTTTTGATCAATTTTGGATAAAGAGGGTTATGTGATCTTTTGATCAATTTTGGACAAAGAGGGTTAATGTTTTGTATTTAATGCTTCTGTTGTATAGTTGTTGTTTGCTACAAAACATAATGGTACAACTTTCTTGTCATATGGTTTGTATAGAATGTGTCTCACCCCGAATTAGATAAATGCTTTTTCGTATCTTGCTAAACAAGTTATGAAATAAAGGACCCTAATGAATGAGAAGTTATACATGGTGTGGCATAAAAGTTTAAGCCACATTTCTAAAGCTAGGGTTAAGAAATTAATCAAGGAAAACATTTTTTTAATTCTAGATTATGATGATCTGGGAACATATGTTGACTGTTGCAGGGGTAAGTTGACTAATAAGGATATTGATATCAACTCATGCTTTTAATTTGTTGATTTTGATACATAAAGATATCAGTAGACCTTATACAATTGCATTATGCAATTCTAAATGTCTTATGACATTTATTGATGATTATTCCCATCACAATTATATGTTTTTGCTTAAAGACTGAAGGTTGAGAACCACTTGGGAAAGTTCATCAAGATAGTCACATTTAACCATGGAGGAGAATATCATGACAAACATGGGTTTCAGGACTTTAAAAGATTCGTTTATCAGATATTTGGAATCAGTTGGAATAGTGACTTAATTCACTACGCTGAGTAGTTCTAAGCAAAATGATGTATTGCCGAAAAGCATAACTGCACCTTAAAAGACTAGAAGAAGTCAATGTAGAGTAGGATTAATCTACCTAATTATTTAAAAGTTGAAAAACCCAGTCTTCCACACATTTGTGTAAGGGGCTGCCCTACGGAGGTATAATTCTTATAAAAAAATATTGCATGCTCGTTCCCCTCATTACTATTTAGCAAGATATATCGATCATTTTAAGGCTACAGATTTTACTTAAAGAAGGAGAGACCAGAATAATAGAATCACAAATAGCTAAGTTTTTAGAATACGATGTCTATGATGATGGTGGATCCTTTGACCCTTCAGATGACAACAGGGTGGATACTACAGTTATCATATGACCGCTACTTATATAGTTAAATCCAATGGATCTAGGTCATTGTACCCTGCCTGTACAGGAACAGGAACCCATACTTGTAGACACAGAGGTTCCTGGGGGTATAAGATCTAATACAGTTAAATAAATCCACTAGAGTGAGATGACCTGCCATCCTATCTGATTACATAGTCTATCAGGTGTATAGGACTATGTTATTAGAAATTTTACGAATCTAGTTATTTTTACAGAAACTGTTTCTGGACCTATTGCGGATATGTGGTGGGATGTCATGAATGACGAGATGAAAGCTATAGAGCATAGTAAGGTATTGGAGCTAGTTGATTTGTAGCCAAACTACAAACTCATCAGTTGTAAATGAAGTTTTAAGACCTAAAGGATTTCAGGATAAAGTTTAGCAGTTTATATGCTTGCTCAGTTGCCTGATGGTTCACTCAGAGAGAAAGGTTGACTTTAAGTTACCTTTTCTCTTGTATCCTTATAGGATACATTTTGAGTGATTAAGGCAATTGTAGCTCATGATGGTGTAGAGTTACATTAGATGACTGTCAAAATCTCTTTCCTAAGTAAAAACCTTTATAAAGTGGTATATATGGTATAACCTAAAAGATTTCAGGATCCAAATGGAACTGACATGGTTTGCACGTTATGCAGATCAATATATGGTTTATATCAAACCTTTTAAAAGTGATACCTTACATTTGATAAGGTTTAGCCTCTTTCGGTTTCATGAAAAATAAAGTTAAAAATATGCTTGTACTATGAGGTCAAGGAGAGCAAAGTTATCTTCCTATTACTGCATGTGGATGATATATTGCTCACGTCAAATTACTTGACCATGTTGTATAAGGTTAAGCAACTTTTGGTCAAGAACTTTAACATGAAGGATCTTGGTGTAGCATCTTTTGTCCTAGGTATTCAGATTCACCGGGACAAATCTCAACACTCATCAGACCTCTTATAAAATGCATACATTGAGTATGTGTTACAAAGGTTTAATACGGTTAACAGTAAATCTATCGTAGCACCTGTTTCTTATAATGAGAGATAATCTTTAGTACAATATCCAAAGAATAAAGTAAAGAGAGAGGTTATGAGGAATGTTTCATAATCTAGTATGGTTGATAGCCTGATGTATGCTCGGCTATGTACTAGATAAGACATTGCATTTACTGTTTGACTTTTCGGTCAATATTTGGTTAATCCAGTTGTAGACCATTAGAATGTAGTCTAGAGAGTGTTGAGATACTAAAGGGAATTAAGCATTACATGTTGACATATAGAAAAGTCAACATACTAAATCTTGTAGGGAATTCAAATTCAGATTTTACCTATATGTCCAGATTATCGAAAGTCCACTTAAGGTTACAGTTTAAGTTTGCAGATGGTACAATGTTGTGGAAGTGTGTCAAGAAGAAACGGGTAACTTCCTCGACTATGCATCCAGTGTGTATGCTATGGGGCTGCTTCTCAAACAATTTGGCTTAGAAACTTGATTTCTGAGTTTTCTGTGGTTGATTTAGTGGCTAGACCGATTCGGTTGTACTATGGTAATCTTCTTACTATGTTGTTTAATAACAATAAAGAATATCACAGGATCTTAGCATTTAAAGGTCAATTGGTTGGTTATAAATGTGTTGATATGAAAAGGTGACATTAAGGTTTGGAGCATATTTAAAAGATGAGGAATTGTGAGTATATCTTTTAACTAAAGGACTTCGCCCACTTGTGCTTGTGACACAAATATACAATATGGGTGTTTTGATGTCTTTAGATACTATTAGTTAGGAATCGTTATGTTTGCTCCATGTACATTTGTATATTTTGATGTATTATGATATTATGATGGTTCATTGATAAAGATGATCATCGTCTATCTTCAGTAATACGTGTTGTCATACATTGTCGTAATATGTACGAAAATCCTAAGATTTGTGTAGAACTTAAGCATTTAAAGGTCATTGGGCATATATACAGGCTAACCTTGTGCCTATGTCATTTAGACACATACAGTTTTAGTACGGATATCTACGAATTTGACATGACATAGGGAGATATAAGGTTTTAATCCCATAAAGGTTCTCTAATACAATTTAGCATTCAGTTAGAGAACATAAAGGTTTTCTCTAATGCTATTTAGCATTTGGTGAGAAAAAATAGTATTTCTCTAATGCAGTTTAGCATATGCGGTTTAGCATAAAGTTAGAGGAATCGAGATCTACAAACGAAGATGATATAATTTAGATTATAAAGATATTATCCTAATTTGCCACACTCCATTTGTCCATTTATGTTAGTGAGGTATTATGTATACGTGATTATATTAGATCTGTGTCGCACTTGACACATGTATCTGATACTTTTCGGTATCGAAAGCCTTGCAGGACATAATGAAAGACTTTCATTATCTTTGGATCAAATGTTTTGTTTTAAAAACCTAGTCGACTAATTAAGTATCGTGGCTTAACCAAGTTTTTAAACTAGAGTCAAAACTGCAATTAATGCTTATCTAAAGGGGAGAATATTGGACAATTTTGTCCTTTCCCATAAAGTTGGACAACTATTAATTGCATGTTTTAGTTTTTAAATAAATTATCGGTTAAGTTACATAATTTGATCCAGATAAAGATAATCAAGTGACGCAATAAATGATCTAGATTAATGGGTCAAAGTTCGGGTAGAAAATGGATCCCAATTAGTGTTAACCAGACCCTTATCGACCTTGTGATAGGGAAGCCCGATATGAAAGTTATATAAAAGTTAAGGTCTTTTGCAGTTGCTTATATCAATTATGAGCATAAGGAATCTTTGACTCGTTAGGAGAGCTTATATATTGAGAAAACTGTAGAAAGACCTAAACTACGTGTCGGGAAATATTTTCCATACAAATCCCAGAAGATTCGTGATTACTTAGAGTTCGGAATCAGCATCAGAATCAAAGATAAAACTGAAATTAAATATTCCATATTACCTTTATTTTTAATATTTTAATATTGATCCTCAATACATAATAAGGTCTGTACTATGCATTACATTTTGTTCCTTTCGTTGCCTCCATTAGAGTGTCATACATACACAGGATATGGTTATGACTCGATTATTGCGTGTCAAAGGCGAGAAGATTTCTAGCAATGATGACAAGGATCAATTCATTTGTCCGAGTGGGAATTAGAGAAACGACCATTTCAAAGGAGGAAGGGTTCGTTTAGTGCTACCAAATTATAGATTTCAGATCCCTTCCTCTGCCCAATCGATCGGTCTATGTCCCTCTCTAAGCCTTACAAAGTGTTGTTGCGTTGTGGGGTAAACCAATCTTGCCAACTTGACAACTTTCCAAGGTGTGAACTGCAAAGCACCCACTGGGTTCCTCTGTTTCTCACCTCCCGTTTGAAGTTTGAACAGATCAAATTGAAAGCAATTTCGTTTACTTTTTTGAGTTCACATCTTGTTGTGGATTCATTTTATTCAGTTTTGCAACGTTACATGGGAAAACTCCCAAATCGTAGATATACATTAATAATTTAATGGATGGACCACTTGCATTTTGTACACACCTACGAAGTCATTACCGACTGAAACTTTCCCCACGCAAATATTCAATGAAGTTTGGACAGCCTACCTAAAGATACCTACAAGAAAGAAGCACGTTTGTCATTTGTCAGTAGGCCTAAAGCCACTGCGTGTTGTCGTTCTACCTGATTATATATGAACTTTGGAGAAAATGAAAGGTCAACATTGGGAGTCAGTTCGATTGGTCCACGTCTTAGAATTTGAAATTTATATATAAAAAGCTATTCAAATATTTTTTATTAGGAATTGAGTTTATTTTATATCAGAAACTCCAAGAAACACTTAAATCAAGTTTATTATTTAACTTGAACCCGTAAATTCTTCAATTATTATTTATTTGAAGATTTTTTTAGTACAATTAAAAAATATTGGTAAGCTAATATATTTTTTGAAAATTTATTTGATGTGCATTAAAAAAGTAAAGGTAAACGATCAACAAATTTTAGTGAACAAGGCTCCTCATTTTATGAGAATACAAGAGAGGGAAATTAATTATACACAACCTTCCTTTTATATTTTTATAATTTTTTTTCGTAATTTGAGCTTGTAATTTTTTGACCGCAAAGAACTAATTTTTTATATGCAATAAAAAAGTAATAATTATAAATTCAGAATTTTTACTCAATATATATATACACAATATTTATTGGCACTTCTCATTGTACATAGAGAAAAGGTACGAGAAAAATCCCATCGAGCCAAATTTTTTGTTTGAACTTACGTACATGCCAAATCACAACAGTATAACTAACATATAACTAATGAGTAAATTCTTATTATAAGAAATTTGTCATAAATTAATAGCTAAAAGCTTCGCGAGATCTTAGAGGGTATTTAGTTGATTGAAATAATCATTCCATTCCTGAACTATTTTATTTTCGGTAATAAGTTATTCCCGTGTTTGGTTAAAGAAAACATATCAAATATATAATTCAATGGTTTACTATTCCTTGAGTTTGAGCAATAAGTAAATACATCACTCATATTTTTATTTATTTGAAGTCTATTTCAAATGATTGAGAATAAAATTGAAGATATGTTGGACAAAAATATCCTTAAAGAATTCACATAATTACTTAGCTGCTATATTAATAATGACGATGTTGATAATAATGTAATTTAAATTTATATTTTTAAACTAAATATTGATATTACATCATTATTAGAAATTCTTAAGAATAAACTAAATTAAACAATGCTCATTTTATTTTATTTCTCATATATTCCATTCTTAAAGAATCATTATTTTATTTCTTATGTATTCTAATAGGTGAACCAAACACCTTGTTACTCTATTTTATTGAAATATTCATCATTATTTAAACAAAGCTCTTATTCAATCAAAGGTAAAATAAACTATATTAATGGCAACACTGAGAAAATCCTTCTTTGTTTCAAAAAGAGAATAGTACTCTCCATCAAAATTTCCAATATAGAACAGGAAGTTTGATTTTGATCTCCTTCTTAACGAGTTATAATGGGCTAATATGCAATGATAAATTACAGGAAACTTTATTTTGGCTTGTAGCTTTTCTTTCGAAATGTAGTCGAGGGAACATGTGAGAACGTGTTTAAGACCTTGAAATAAGTATGACTTTATACGTCTAAAAACTATTTTTAATACATTGTTGTGATTCAATTAAGATTAACCGTAGAACTAAACTATCTTATTAACCTGTTTTTGGTTCTAGAAAGATTCTGAAAATCACAATGAATCACAAAATTGACAAACATGGATTTCTTTGGCTTATCGCAGCATATACATGTTCGTATTCAAAATGATGAAAAATTAATTCGTTCATGGGACCAGTTGCAAGCGTAGTTGCAGAAGAATTTCAATGAAACCAGTCAAACCTCACTATTGCCAGCCAAGAACTTTGGCATGAGTTCAATTCAGCACGTCGCTGCATTAATTGACAAGTGGATAAGCGAATAGAAAGACCTTAGAGAGAAGTAAGAAACAAAAAGTTCAAAGTGAGAGTCCCCACTAGTTTCTATAAGTAAAGCAATGCCCATCTATGGGATATGCATTTGGAAGAATTGAAGAGAGCTAACTCTTGGGATCGCGATGGAGTCTGCAGGAAGGGTAAACAGCGTAGAATTCATGAATATCGAAGATGGGGCTCATGTTAATCCTAATGGGCCTGATGATCAAAGTGTCAGCGCTTCGGCTCATACAGTTGGCCAAGGTATGTACATGCCTCTTGTTTAATCTCTTAATCTTTGCGACTATCCAACATCTAAGACAGTGAATGGCCAGAGTTGTTGCAGGGGCTTCTACTTATCTGGAAAATACTGTTCAGTGAAAAATATTCATAATTTTTTTCAAAACCTTCTTAATTCTGTTAATAATTTTCATGACCTGAATTTAATTTGACACTGCAGATTCTTGGAAACAAGTGGGATTCATGCTGGTGACATGCTTCAACTGTGGGTACATACTGAGTTTTTCAAGTCTGATAATGGTGCCTCTAGGTTGGACATGGAGTATCATAATCCTACTTGTCATCGGCTTCTATAGTGCTTATGCTAACTGGCTCTTAGCTGCGTTTCATTTCATTGAAGGCATGAGGTTTATCAGATAAAGAGACCTTATGGTGTTTGTTTTCGCAGTGTAAACATCTACCGGTATCTTTTATTCTAGTCTCATCCTATAATAAATACATAAAAAGTGTGTGATAGGATGCTTTTTCTTTACATCTTTTTGCAGGAAAATATTTCAATTACCTCACATATTTTAGCCAGTTTACGTCGTTTATTCTCGCCAGCATGGGTTTCTGTAGAAGATGTTTAAGAAATCCAGACACGTACATGCAAGCCATGCAACGAACATAAAGAATCGTTTTAAAGAAATTCAAGAACAGCCGGTTACAATCAGTTAGATGACAGTTAGCAAATAGCTATAAATGTACAGTCGATTACTGAAGTTGCATAATACAATCGTTGAATAAAATCTCAGTCTTTCACTGAGTTCTTAAGCTCCTCTGTTCTCCCGTGTTTCTGTTTACTTTCTCACTCTAACTTCATCTCCCTAAAATTCCAGTAGCTTAGCCTTTAGTTTCGTACATGATCGATAGATAACGACTACAGTTTCATTCTCCTTGGAGGAAGAGCTTCGAAGGCATATTGCACAGAATTGTTTGCATATATCTGTAGCTTTACCGGTGTCTGGTATTGGTTGTAAAATAGATATGCTTTTCCTTTTTGCTTGCTATATAGGAAATGCACTTGGCTTTCAGCGACTAAACATGGAGGCTTCAATATTACATCGTCTTCGCTGGACTGGCCTATTTCTTATTCGCATTTCTGATCCCAACAATGTCCGCTATGAGGACATGGTTGATGGTCTCTGCTGTTATCACTTCTGCTTATGTCATCCTCCTTATCGTTATGGTTCTTGATGATGGTACATCGTAGTCCTGTTCCAAGTTTCCAGGGCCCATACTAGTAAGTAGCCTCACCCTTCTTGGTATTTGCTTTATGTATATAGCTTACGTATCTCTTTCTCTCTCAATAACCTGCCAGGACGATCAAATAAAAACGGGAGCTACGACATGGGGGAAGCCAAGTGGGCAAAGTCTTTAATGCTTTTGCGTCAATTTCAGCACTCATTGCTGCCAACTCCGGAGGGTTGCTACCAGAAATCCAGGTATAGCAATAGAGATCATGTCAAAAGCATATGTAAGCATTAGATAAACATGTTTATTAAGTTTGATCTAAATGTTGATATTTTGCAATGGCAGTGCGGCAGCCGGCAGTGAAGAATATGAGGAAAGCTTTGGTAACAGTACTAGAGTAAGCCAGCCGTTACAAAAGAATCAAAGAGTTGGCTTTGACATTAATGGCAAGCACAATTATGTCCGACAATGAAATTGTCAAGGAAAACAGAACGACCAAAAAACGTTTAGCTTCATGTTGCAATCTCGATGTAATGATTCGGACTTTAGTAAATGAGACGGAAATGTTCACTTATCAATACCAATTTAAACTTGTCATTAAACATTTAGGACTTAAGAAACCAAACTAACGAGAAGTACGGAGATCATACCATTTGGGAGACTATAGACTGTAGAAACACTAGAAGGTTTATTAGAATCTTCACCCACTTAGGACCTGAAATCTGCTGCGGAAGCTACGACGAAACAGAAGAACCATAAGCCCAGTATCCAACCACAGTCACGCCATAATAAAAGAGGATTCCCACTGTGAACTGTGTTACCAAAGCTTTCCTCATATTCTTCACTGCCGGCTGCCGCAAAGTTGACTGCCATTGCAAAAAATGAACATTTTGATCAAACTTAATAAACATGTTTATCAAAAGCTTACATATGCTTTTGACATGTTCTCTATCGCTCCACCTGGATTTCTGGTAGCAACCCTCCGGAGTTGGCAGCAATGAGTGCTGAAATTGAAGCAAAAGCATTGAAGACTTTGCCCACTTGGCTTCCCCCAACGTCGTAGCTCCTGTTTTTATTTGATCGTCCTGGCATTTGAGAGAGAAAGAGACACGTAAGCTATATATACATGAAGCAAACACCAAGAAGGGTGAGGCTACTTGCTAGTATGGGCCCTGGAAACTTGGAACAGGACTACTATGTACCATCATCAACAACCATAACGATAAGGAGGATGACATAAGCAGAAGTGATAACAGCAGAGACCATCAACCACGTCCTCATAGCTGACATTGTTGGGATCAGAAATGCGAATAAGAAATAGGCCAGTCCAGCGAAGATGATGTAATATTGAAGCCTCCATGTTGAGTCGCTGAAAGCCAAGTGCATTTCCTAGATAGCAAGCAAAAAGGAAAAGCATATCTATTTTACAACCAATACCAGACACCGGTGAAGCTACGGAATAATTGGGTAACGGACGCATGCGGCACCAGTGGTCTAGTGGTAGAATAGTACGCTGCCACGGCACAGACCTGGGTTTGATTCCCGGCTGATGCAGAGCTATGAGGACAACTGCGCCCAATGTGATGGGTAGGGCCCATCATGACATTGACTCGAAAAGATAAAATGCGGTGCCGCTGAGTTCTGTTTTTGTTTTGCTAAGAGACAGCATTTTGTTTCCTTGTTGAAGAATTAACATATATAATAAATTTTTTTACACGAATTTCAGAATAGTTATTAGAAAACATAATGTTTACACTTGTGAGGTTGTTGGCCAAAATAGAGCTTTGACATTCATTTAATTGGCTGCCGAACAAATAATTATCACGTCACAAAAGTCATCCTACCTTAGTTAGTTCCGGTCATGAATCCAACATTCAGCATAACACAATTTGTTGTTCATGAATCTAACATTCAGGTACTTGAACTTTGTGAGGGAGATAAAAAGGCTATGAGTTTAGGAGTCAGAAAATGCCACCACAACTGACTCAATCCGCGCTTGCTCCTGTAATCAAGCTTTTCATCAGAGGTCCATGTCATCTACAATTCCCAGGAAGAGACAACGCTCATGGAACATTTCTAGAAGCAACCGATTAGATAGGAACGGATGCTACACAGACAAGTATGTGATGCATGTGGAGAATAAATGAATGAAGCCTTTGTGAAAGAAGTTTCAGTACCTAAGTTGAATCCAGTTAATAACACTTATAGTAAAAGGGACAAGATCAAAATATAAACTTCATACATACATCTGATAGATTTATCTTCAAACACTTGGACACAAATGGTTCCATCAGACATCCCCATTCCTCGTCTAGTTCACCGTTAGTTGTTGAGGAATACTCGTATCTAATATGCCAAACTGAATACATTACATAAAAAGACAAAGTAACAATACTAATAAATTTATCCAAGAAGCTTCCAGGCACATTACCAAAGGCACTGGTAGTTTTTCATGATGCAATAACTCGGTGGCAAAAGAGCCATCTGCGAAAGAAACAGAAAATTTCAAGCTGCATATGCTTGTGTATTCCATCTGTTGTTCATGTGTTAGTTAATGAGATTGCACCCCTCTTGCATCCTAGCACTAAAACTAGTGAAAATATCATTGTTACATCAAATAGCATTCACTGAGATAAATCATCACAATTGCAAAATTATCATCAATGTGAATCACTTTGTTATAAAATTTTTGTACCAGAAGGTCAACCTAGAAGTCATAAACATCTAATAATCTTCAAAAGAGAGATTTTTTATTTTGCACACACAAATGAAAAGTGCATTTTTATCTTATGGTTTCTTTCTAAGATTTTCTCTCTCTTGAAAGCTTGATTCTTGAAGAATGTAACAACAGTCATAAAGAAAGACAAATATGCTCTACATTTGTCTCTTCATGAGGATCTATATATGTATCAGAAAATCTTTGCTTATAGATCTTGTTTGAGGTCTAAGGTATACGGGGAAAGATTAGTTTGTTTAAATTTCTAAAAAATAGGCTTTGAGGATTGTCGCCCAAAAAAGAAAAGAAAGGCTTTAAGTCTCGACTAGCATATCTGAAATCTAAACTACAGTCAATCTTTGTTTATCTTTCCCCTCTTATGGAAATTTGTTATGTAAACCACTTAATTGGTATATAGGCTAAAAATTCATCATATAGCTCTAACTAAGTGTAGCCTGAATGGTATTAGAGTCATGAGTGTTATTGACTGCGGCTACAGTATTCTTAATGAAAGTAAGGAGATCTTTCTGTATGCCATGAGCGACTCTTTACCTAATGACCCAGTTCATCTTTCTTCAACCCTTTCAATAGTAAATCTTCCTTCCAATGTCAAACAAACTCTTTCTAATAAAATAGAGAATCTAGTAGAAATCACTCACCCCCTGAAAGAAAGTCATATCCAAGATACTTCTCTACCCTTGTTAAGTCCATATAATATATCTTCTCACAAACTCTCTTGGATGAGAAGTATTTGTACTATCCTTACTACTAATCGTCTAATGAAAGAAACTTTAACACAAGATTAGAGATTAATTGCATAATTAATCAACGCAAGTAATTAACCCTAAAATTGCAACATACTATATTTAATAATTGAAAGGATAAATACCTGGAAATTGGGGAAACATTGAATCCATTGTTGTTTCCCGTGAAACGACGTGATCGAGATGCAGAGGATTTACTACTGCTATTCTGAACCTTAATAAGCAAAAGAACACATACAGTTTTCAATGGGGCGACTGTATTTAAAGGTTAGCTAGCAGTAGGGCCTCCTGTGCTTTATAATACATGGGCCAAGCCTACCCATCATAGCAGGCCCATGGACACAGGCC
>JANVCL010000027.1:3167-14226 GCA_026546855.1 Erythroxylum incrassatum | reverse complement strand
TGAATACCTCATAATATATTATTAACAAATCATAATGTCAATACATGAATCACAAATGTTCATTGGCCTAGGGCACACTACTAACAAACTTATCTTTCAATGAGATCTGTGTAAGTGCATCTTGTTTGGACTCGAGAGGTAGTGATTATGCTCCTTAATAAACTGAACCACACAGAGTTGTCCGCTTGTTCGACGACTGACTCTCATTTTAGCTTCACAACCAAACCTTGTTTCAGCGTGTGATGCTTTCACATACATATGTTGTTTGTCTTTTTCTCGTTTGCCTTCAGCACTACAATAAAACAATCTGTCAATGATGTTTCCAGATTTATCTTTATGATTTCTACTTCTCCTTATCCCAAACCCGACTTCTTTAGCATAGGCCAAATAGAATTGGTAAGCATCTTCTTCTGTCTCAAATTCCATTCCAATTTTTGGTATTAATTCTTTTGATGCAAATGAGCGGGTAGCTTGCAAATCCTGATTACTGTTTAAACTCGTGATATCTATAAGCTCATCTTCACCTTCACTCCTGCCAACTTCATTACTATCTTCAAAATTTAACTGCCGACAAGACGAAGATGCACCCACTATAGAATTATTAGGTTTGATCCTGAAGCAAAAACCAAAAAAAAAGCAAATGAAAAAATGACGTCGTATTGTGGTGAAACAGGGTTGGAATAGATTTATTGAACAGAAGATCCAAATTGTCACTCACAAACACTAAAACAATCCATTTCTTTTAAATAATTAAAATAAAAGTTACTTTCTTTTTTCAACAATCCTAGATGTAGAAAATTCAGATTATCAAACAACAAGGCCAAAGGGTCTTACAACCTAAAACAATCAAAAAACAAAGAAACCAGATAGGAAAAGTGAAAAAGGAAATCAAAAGAAGTACCTAATCTAACTGTGCGCAACGAAAAGACCCCAGGGTAATAAGCCTTGCTTCCAAAAAACAAGACCCTTCAAGACACCACAAAACAAACCTTCCAAAAGCAACAAATGAGTGCAGGAACCAATTCCAAGAGACAAGACAGACAGATTCTATAAGACTACACTAGAGTAAGAGCATTACTTCTAATGTTCTACACACAAAAGCAACATAGTACAGGACAAAGAATAAACTTTGAAAGCTAAGATAAACATCCCAACAAGTGTACTGACAATCATATTGTAACCGACATCCATTAGATGGGAAACTTCAATTGTTCAAAATTAAGATTACAAACATATATATAATCCATCAAAGAATTTGATCTTGATATTCATGCCAAAAGAATCATGATCAGTTAGACTGCTAATGTGTCTGTATAGAGAGTCCTTTGAAATTGAAATCAACGTTGGGGACATTCTATAATTTAGCACATTAATTGCATGTTTAAAAAGGGAAGAACCACACTATTCTGGAACACGTAAAGTAGCTAGAGACATTTTTACCAATCAAAATCCAGTAAACAACTTGCTTTAATTTTTTTAACTTAAAACGAAGTAATTAGCAAAAATACAAAAAGAAAATAGATCTATAGTTGTTTAAAGCCAAACCCACATCTGATCTCAACATAGATTTGTGTTGCTACTAAGCATTAAGGTAAGATAAGTGCACTCTACATACACTCAAGCGCATAACTTCAAATCTTAATAAAATGCATTCAACTCTTACAAAAATATTCAGTAACAAGCCATCACCACTCAAAACCTGACCTACAGCCAAATCATTGGGCAAAATCAAACCTAACCCACTTGCTATAAATAGAAAATGATTCAAATCAAACTCTACCTTCATAATATTAATCCAAAAGAAGATTGGAAAATAACCATTTCCACTTATAATTACCAATTACTAACGAATCTATAATCTGGGTAAGTTAAACATCTGTGACCCGATGTTCTAACAGAGATATACAGAGATATCATAGCACCTACCGATGCCAATCAAGGCCAAGCATGGCGGTGACAAAGCGGACACAGAGAGCCTTAAAGAGGAGACAAGCGAGCATGAAGCAAAACTATGAGGACCAACTGTGGTATCACTGTAAAGAGCATACCTCAAAGAAGAATTAACGTAAAAGGAGGATAGAAAGAGTTAAGAAGAACAAACGCAAGATCGAAGAAGTGAAGCAGGAAGCAAAATCAAAAGAAAGAGCAGCATCGGCTTGGCTTAGAAGAGCCGAGAGATTTTATTTAATTAAAAAGTCAACGTTTTAATTACATCACAGCATTGGATCATCGTTCACAGAACAACTGATCTGATGCCGTAACAGACAAGCATGGATATAATTTTAAACATGTATTGAATTATATAATAATTTATTAAATTAAGAGTTTGATATCTCATAAAATAAATATTTAAATTAGATGATCTAATATTTGAAAAATAATTATTTTGATATTTTCATGAAATAAATTAGAATATATATATATATATGTTATTAATTTTACTTTTTAAAGTGAATACCATACTTAAATTGGATTTTTTTAATAATTAATTTTAAAATAAATTATTTAATAATATAAAAATATGTAATAAATTTAATTTTAGTAGATATTTAAAACTTTTCACTTAGAAGTATGAAACACTACTACTTGAAAGTTTTTGTAAAAATTCACTTAAACTTAAGATCAACTTAATATTAGGAGATTTTTATTAAAATCCTTTTAGTTACTTACAGTTTTTGTCTATGATCTGCCTTCTTGAATTTTTGGATGAGTAACAAAATATTTGCAAAACGCTAATATTCGACTATGTATTTGATTTACTAAATTTAAACTCTTCCAAAGTGTATAACTTAAGTAATAGTGACTATTATAGGCAATGTTTTGATAATAAAATCGGTTCGGTCGGTTTAACAGTGAAAATCTTAAAGCGGCTAACTTTCTAGTTTTATTTTTAACTTTTCAGTTTGATTTAGTTTAATAATCTCTGTCATTAAAAATTGATCAATTTATTAATGGATTGATTAGTTTTCGCAAACTAATCAATTTTTTGATTAATTTTTATTTAATAGTATTTTTTAATTAAATTTTAATTTTTTATGAGTAAGGATATTCTTCTATATAATTTTATCCAAACTTTAAGCGGTTTTATGATAGGTTAATATCGATTGAACATTTCTAACCTTAAATTTTTTGTCTTACTGGTTTAACTTTCAGTTTAATTTTTAAAACATTGATAATAAGAGATTAGTCAACATTTATAGTAATTAAACACTTCAATTTTGATTATAACACCTTAATTATGATCAATTTTTTTGGTATAGTTAATTTTTAAATATCAATTAAAAATAAATCATTTAATAATTTAAAATAAAGTGAGATATCTAATATTAATGAATATTTAAAAATTCATTTTCATCAAACACTAATATATTTTTTCGAAAAAAGTCGACAAGAATATTAATGATTAGTTCTACTATTAACTTAATATTAATAAATATATAAGATTCACATTCAAAAAGACCTAAAGTTATGTTTGGTTGGTGATTATTAATAAAATGAAATATATTGTAATACTATTACATTGTTTAGGAGGAAGGTTTATAATAGCATATAATGAAATGGAAAATGATAAATAATATTTCACTATATTATATTACGAATCCTTCTTCCAAACAACGTTTTACTATATTATATTATAAATCATTCCATCTCTCCCAAATAACAATTGTTTAATATTACATCAATTTACCTTCGATCCCATTATAAATCATTATATTCCATTAAGATCCTTACATCCATCCAAATATTGCCAAAGATTTTTAAGAGTATATGATATAGTTTTTAGTTTTTAGTTTTTAGTCTTAGGGTAAAGCAAATATCTTATCATACAGGTTCCTATGATCTTGAACTTCAATATTTAGTCCATCCTTTTGCTTGACAATCATAATGAAATAGCACATATTTTAAGGAAAAATGGATGAGAAACATTTAAATAAAAAACATTGAACATTTAATACAAAATGGTGGGTATTTGAAAATATGGGATAAGAAAACTAGAACACAAGAGATCACTGATATTAAGCAAAAGGTGGGTGAGTTTCTATGAAATTAAAGAGAAAAGAAAATTCATTAAATATTTTGTATAAAAATATATGGAAAAAGATAACTCATCAAAATACCATAGATGTATAAAAATGTGTATCACCTTTACTTTAATATGTAAATGCCACAATTAAGTACAAACAATATCATGACTTCATCAAATCAAAAACCCCTAATTGATAGTTGTTTTCAAGTAATACAAAATAATAACTATTATCCCAACTTTTTAAGTAATTTTTAAAGTTGTCAATTATTTTAATCATGAATTAACTTCCTTAACAGTTGATTAACCAAGTATCACTAATATATCTAAGAGACATTTCGGATTTTTAGAAAAACAAGATATGATATCCCTAAAAGACATTTCATCGAACAATTCATAGGAACCCGAATTCATATCTACCTAACAACAAAACCACTGTATTTTTCCATCATTAACGAACATAAACACGTTCAAACAAATAATGAATCAGCCGCAGTTAAAAAACGTAGAATATTGCCACAAAAATAAACCAACCGACGTTCATATAACCATTTAACAACAAAATTTCTTACAAAAAAAACCCGAGAGTTACTAGATGGAAGACTAACCTCGACTTAATTGAAGACAATGGAAGATGGACGACAACAAAGCATGGACGGTGGATGCTCGACAGTGGAAGAGAGAAGACTGACGGTGACCAAGAAGAAAACAAAGAAAAACGACGCAGGGGAGAGGGGATGGGGGGTCTTCGAGTGGGTTTAAATTTTTACAAAAAGACGTTTTCATTTTATTCAGAACGTTAAAGCCGAAGACCCAACGACGACATTTAACTTTAATTTTTACTGACCAAATGTACTTTCAGTTGGTAATTTACCGACAAACATTTATTTCGTCGGTATACCTGACGCTTATTTTGCCGCCAATCATTGCCGCCTATTTTGCTGACTGCCTTCACAATTCCGTAACCATATTTCGTCGGTAAAATAGTGGGGATAATTTCCCTCTACCTTTACCGACGGATATTTTTTTCGTAGCAAAATGCCTTTTTTTACAACTTTACCAATGGATAGTCAAATTTCATTGCTAATTTACTAAGGTAATTTTCCGTCGATAAGCTATAATTTTCTTGTAGTGTTTGTATTGATTTCTATCTTCTTCGTGCAAAATTAGGGTATGGGAATCTTATGGGGGTTCGGTTAATACCAATTCATAGACATATTTACCAAGGTTAATTGTGAAATACACATTATCTAACAAAATGTAAAGAAATAATATAAAGAAAATATTCTTACATGAGCTTACCACATAGAACTATAACTACAGATGCAATACTAGTCCATTAAATATAATGTATTAACTTATTTTTAATATTTGTAATTAAGTATTCTGTTGAAATGGTAATTTAATACTAGAATACCGAACACTATAATATATATAAGTTATAATTCAAGATGCTGGTGTCTTTTAATTATTATTATGATCACTTTGGATTTGGTAGAATGAAATGAAATGGCAATGAGAATTCAGCGTGAACAATTCATTGCTTTTGTTAAAATATGGAGGAGAAAAGGATGAGAAGAAGAGAAAAACAAGGATTGGATTCCTTTCTCTTTATTTTACAGGAAGGTCCAGTATTACATCTCTCTACTAACACTGATCTACACATAAATAGCAACAGAAACAAGATGAAGAAGATTACTTTACAATTCAAGCCCACAAACCATCATTTAGATTACAAAAACAGGTTTGTTAGATTCTAAGTTAAATGGAAGAGAATTAAATTGAGAAACGTATCATGCTTAGTAACCTGGGAAAAATGGAGGAGGCGGGGAAGCGTACAAGTACCCGAGGAATGGTGGAAGATGAATTTCTGGAGGTGGAGGTGACGTGGAGACGGTAGGAGGTGAAAGAGGTGGTGGAGAATGGGTTAATTCGGGTGGTGAAGAATGCATTACTTGAGGTGGTGGAAAATTTGTTACTTGTGGAGAAGGAAAATGTACTTGTTGCGGTGGTGGTGAAGAATGTACTTTTTGGGGTGGTGATGAAAAATGAACTTCTTGGGTTGGTGGTGAACGTGTTACTGTTGGTGGTGGTGAAAAATGAACTGTGTGGTGTGGTGGTAGATGTGTTACTTTTGATGGTGGAGGATGTACTATTTCGGGTGGCGGTGAAGAATGATCTTGGTGGGGTGGTGGATTAAACTTTGAAGGTGGTGGGGAAGGAACAGTGAGAGGTGGTGGAGAATGTGTGACTTTGGGTGGTGCAAAATGTTCTTGTTGGCGTGGTGGGAATGAATGTACTTCTTGGGGTGGTGTTGAGTGTCTTACTTTGGGTGGTGGTGAAGAATGTACTTGTTGGGGTGGTGGTGAATATGTTACTTTGGGTGGTGGTGAAGAAAGTACTTTTGGGGGTGGAGATTTTTCTGCTTGATGAGGTGGTGAAGAATGTGATGCTTTGGGTGGTGGAGAATGTGCCACTGTAGATGGATTTTGGTCAGTTGGTGGCAAGGAGCTATGATGAGTAGGAGGTGGATAAGATGGTGGCGGAGGAGAGTGAGCTAGAGGAGGAGTGGAATGAGTTTGTTGTGGTGGAGTAGTTACTTTGGGTGGTGGTGTATGTACCACTTGTGGGGGTGGAGAGTGCGTTACTCGAGGTGGGCTGAGGTCTTTTGGTGGTGAGGATGAATGATGAGTTGGTGGCGGTTTTCTTACTTTTGGAGGTGGAGATTGTATTGCATGGGGCGGTGATGAATGTACTGTAGGAGGGGACGAGTAAATTTGTGGGCTTGGTGGATGAGCAAATGGTGGCGGCGAGAAAATTGGCGTAGGAGGATTTTGGTCTGGCGGCGGTGGAGAGTGCACTGGTGGTGGTGGAGAATGGAGTGACTTTGGTGGAGAAGAGAGGACTGGGGCTTGTGGTGAAGAGTGAACAAGAGGTGGTGCAAGAGATCGTGATTCTGATGGTGAAGTGCCAAAGCCAGTGGGTGAATGCCCATGAGGATCATCATAAGGTGATGGGGCTGGAGCTGAGATTGGAGTAGGAGGCGATTTTGGTTGTGGCAATGGTGGGTTAGCAACAGGTTTTGGTGGTTGGGCCACTGGAGGACTTGAAGAAGATCCTCTGCACTTGGCCTTACTGCAATCAACTGGCTTATTCACAACTGGACTACAAGTCTTCTGCAACTTCTGTTGTGGCCTGTTGGGCAAACAATTATTGACATCATCCAGAAAAACTCGACGATTCTTGTTTCCGGGCTCGCATGATTGTGCCTCGCTATTGAAGTAGTTGTCGGAGAATGTGAAATTCTCCAAGCTGGGTATGGTGCAAAGGGTCTCAGGAACAAAACCTGTGAGCATGTTACGGGAGACGTCGAATTGCTGGACCTTGCCAAGATCTTTAAAGCACTTGGGCAATGTTCCACTAAATGAATTTGAACCTACGTTAAAAACTGTCACATTTGTGAGCTTTCCAATTTCAACTGGCAAACAACCTGAGAGATTGTTGTTCAGGAAGACAATCTCCTCCAGGGAGTTCACCATATTCCCGATACTGGATGGTATGCAACCTGTGAAGTTGTTGTTGGCGAACACTATAACAGAAGCTGTGGACGACCCGAGAGAGTCAGGAATGGTCGATGTGAACCTGTTATTGTTCAAGAGCAATGCATCGAGGTCCTTGTCGAAAAGCTCTGAAGGCAATTCACCCTCAAAATCGTTGTATCGAATATCAAGATACTTAAGCTGGGCCAATGATATAACATTCTTGGGGAATGGACCAACAAAACGATTGTTACTAACATCTAGCTCAAAAAGAAGGCTAAGCTGTGAGAAGCTTTTGGGAATAATCCCACAAAACCTATTGGTGTTAATGTGAAACAAAGCAATATCTCTCAATAGCCCCAGTTCAGCGGGAAGGAAGCCAGCAATGTCATTATGGTTAAGATCAATGCCTGCAACTACCGTTTGTTTAGGGTCGTCGAGAGCCGATGCACAGAACACCCCATTGTATTCACAAACATTAGGACCTGCCCAATTAGCTGTTGCGTTGTTAGGGTCAAAGTGAATGGCATCTTTCCAGGCCTGAAGTGCAATGTAGGCTCCTCTAAGCCTGGGATTGGGAAAGGTAAATTCCACACTCACGTTGTACTCATAATGATCAGGCAAATCATCATTCTCTTTAAGGGACAAGAGTTGGCGACGGGTGATGAGAAGAACTTCTGAATCTGAAAGGCCTAAAGAGGAAGTCAACCAGGAAGTGGAAGATAGAAGAAGAAAAAAGATTGCCAAAAACCCACCAGAGAACACCATTATTCTCATAATCATTGCCACCTCCAAGAGACCTAAGGGACGGCTTATAGAGCCCGACATTTTGATTTTGGCATTGTTGTGAGGCTACCCAATAATCTCTCCGCAGCTGTAATCAACATTAAGATTTGATCTTCGCTTAACCAACCAAAATTGGAGCCATGTCCCTAAATATGGGAAGGCAAGTTTGGCATTCTCTACTATGTTTATACCCGTCATCGTATGGTTCATTGGTTGGTCTAAATTTGATTTTCGGCTCATTGGGTTTTCGAGTTCATGATGTATTCATTCCCTCTGTAATTGGGCTTTTCAATGTAAGGCCTTCAATTTCTCCATTTTGGTTACAACTAGTAGGCAATCTCTTTTGTTGAGAACAAGGGTAAATCGGACCAAACGTGGGATCAACTTGAGCCGAGTAAAAAAGGACATTGACATCTCTCTTATCCACGATTACAAGCTTAGCTTATCACATCTCGAGAATCACGTAGGCCATAGCTAGGTTGGTTTTGTTTTTTTTTCAGTAGCAGCCCCCACTAGCCTTGGCTCGCCTGGAAATCGATGAACTTTACACTAAAGATGAAATTTGAACGCAATTGATATCATGGAAAAAAGTGATTTGAATATGAAAGTAAAAGATTGAAAAAGCAGCCAAAGCAAAACTCATCTCTTAGAAAAGAGCTACTACTCGATTACTTGTACAAATGGAGTAGCCCCAGTCAGCATTAAGAAAAAGTCGACGCTCCAAAACCCTAGGAACTTATGTATATTGACAAAAGTCGCCTATATTGAGGTGGTTGGAATGGTTGAAGGAGGATCTTTAAATTTATTCGAACACATGGTCTTGAATTTACATTTCTTAGATCTTATTGAGATTTAAAATAATTATTTAAATCACGTTAATTGTTTAATTTTCAATCATTATTTAATTTTAAACGTATGCTTTAAAGATTTTAAAGATTTATGTTGAAATTTTCAATGTTTATCAAAAGTTAAATCGGAAAGACTAAAATTTAAGGTTTAAAATATTTCACTGATATTCGATCATCATAAAATTTGCTAAAATTAAATAAAATTTAAAATATAATTGAAAGAAATAATATTTATACATAAAAATTTAAATTTTAATTAAAAATATTATTAAATAAATATTTATTGATTTATTTTAACTTATAAAAATGTATTAATTTGTAAAAATTGTCCGATTAATTAATAAATTAATCGATTTTTAACTATAAGATTTATTAAAGTAAATCAAATAAAAAAGTTGAAAATTGAATAAAAAAATTTAACAGTTCAAAATTTAATAATTAAATTGGCTAAACTGATTGGATTTTTTTAATTAAGATATAATATATTTTCTTATTACGTGGACCACCAACATGTTTATTGAGGAACATCTTGTAAGACACTAGGTATGGATTATGGAGCCGTGTCACCGATACTGAGGGCCGCATCTGGATGTCGAGAAACAACATTCGACCACTTTCTCAATCTGTAATGCAATTAAAATGTAAAATGTGTAAACATTGCTTTGTGGATCTAATATGTTTTTGTTTAGGGACGCTTGGTTGATAACGAGAATAGGAATAAAAATGAATATAGTAAAGAATGAGAATGAAATATAAGCAACAATGAGGGAATGAAAGTGTTACTCCTGTTGATACCAAATATGAGTTATTGAATTTTCATTCCATACCCATATATTTCATTCCGTTGCCCTAAACAAGCACTCCCTTATTATTGCTACAAATAAAAATACATTTAAAACTAAATAGAAATACATAAAAAGCAGACGAGTGTTTGGAGGTAATCCAAATCGTTAAAACCTAGAACAAATAGAATAAACCGAGTTAAAATAAGTAGCAGTCGAGGATAGTGTTAGAGTCTATATGCAAGTAACGTTGACCACACAAGCATAGGAGGCGTTATCGTGTTTTTACCCAAGTGCTTCCAACAGACAAAGAGATGGTAAAATGCAAACTACAAGGTAATAAAGAAAAGACCACACACAAGAGTATGAATAAAAGCCAAACAAACTCCAATGTTTCAATGTTAAGACTGTTTTGGGATGCGAATGGGGAGTTGAAAACTTCCAAGTACTCGACGAAAACAGTATCTGACATGCATGTTTTTTTTTTAAAATCATATATTTATTAACTTAAACATGTCGTGAAGCGAGGCATTGACTCCTGAATTTATACATTCAACAAAAAATTCAGAAAATTCCCATTTGTTTTTGCGCAAGTTATTAAAACATAAAATTTTAGATAAATAGACAAAAATATTTATTATTTAAAATTTTTTAATCGGTTCATAACTCTTCGAGATGGGATGGGCTTTATTTCGCATCTTTATCTCATGGAAGTAAAAATAATAATAATATGTATTAGTAAAAATAATGGCCAAAAGATTAAACCAGTAATACAGGAAATTTATGATTTAAAAGATTTAAAACGGTATTAGAATATAGCAAGATCGGCTAAATATTAAATAAGAACTTGAAATATAATTAAAATAGATAGTCTTTGTTTATCGAAAAATTTAAAGTTTAATTAAAAAATTATTAAATAAAAATTAACCGATTTATTTTAATTTATAAGAATTTATTAACTAACAAAAATTAACCAATTAATTAATAAATTTATCAATTTTAACTAAAAAAATTAGTAAAATAAATTGAATTAAAAATTAAAAATTAAAAATTTTTATAATTAAATCATACAATTCAACT
>JANVCL010000025.1:26227-42584 GCA_026546855.1 Erythroxylum incrassatum | reverse complement strand
CATTGGGCAGCCTGGGCCCAGTTAGACAGGCTTTATACCTTGCCATCCCTAGTGAGGAATGGTCTGATGCTGTGGGTTTTATAATTCAAGCAAATTTGAGACACATAGCAAACAAGCTAATGTTGAATGAGAATGAGTGATACGCTCGAATTGCAAGAAGCCAGGGCACCAAGTTGAGGATTGTTATAAGATAAAAGGGTACCCAGAATAGTGGGGTATTGGATAAAGATACAGAAGTGCAGGAAGAGGAGGAAATATGGTGGATGTGGAGGATATGGCAGAGGACTATAGCTGCTATTGTGAATGCAATGCAAGCTATTGGTACAACCTCTTAAGATTTTTTTGACAATAAAATTGTTTTCTAAACCTTTTATATTGATACCCCGTAATAAAACAGGGGAGTGGAGCATAAAGATAGACATATTGTAAATGTTGACTATGCCTTGAGATTTTAGGGAAACCTTCCTTTTAGTTTTTGGCTAGAAAGTATATTGACTATATATTACTTAATTAGTCATACTCTCACCATTTTAAATGATGGAAAGACCCTATATGAAATTCTAATTGGACAACGACACTCGTATGAGCATATAAAAACATTTGTATACTTGTGTTTTATGCATCATAAGGGTTGTGATAAAGATAAATTTGGAGAATAGAGTCGTAAGTGTGTTTTTGTGGGTTATCCTCATGGTAAGAATAAATAGAAACCTTTTGATTTAAAGATTTAGAAATATTTTGTTTTGATGGATGTGGCTTTTGTAAAGATGAATTTCATTTTTCCTTTGATACTTCAATTTATATAGATAAAGAGGAACCATCCTCTTTTTATATATCGTTAATGTATGATAAGTCATGGCTAGATGGACATGAGGTTATTAACAAGCAACACATGAAATTTAAGAAAGTAGTGGGAAAGCCGAGCTTAATAAAGGGCATAATGTTATTGATGTGTTAGATAATAGGTGTGAGCAAGAAAGGAGAAGCATTAGAGATGACATTAACTATGAGTATAAGAAGTATTAAAGGGAGTGATGCAAGTAACAATGCATCACAAGCTACCAAAGAAGGTGTTTTAAATGAGGTAGAGGTGCTTAGCAGGGACATTGTACTCAACAACCTTCTACAAGACTGCAGGATTATGTTTGGAACATAGTAATATCTGTAGACCCTTCCTCTATTTCACATATTTCATAACATATAATATATACTCTTATCCTATTGCTAATTTTGTTACTTGTAATAAGTTTTTTTAAAACTATATAAATTTTCTTGCAATAATTATAGCTGAGGTTGAGCCTATTGGTTTCTCTGTTGCAATACATTATCCTAGATAGATGGAAGCCATGTGAAAAGAGATAAACGTCTTTAAACATAATAGGAATTGGACAGTTGAACCTTTGCTTCCTAAAAAGCAAGCTATAGGATGTAAATGATTATACAAAATCAAATACAATTCCGACGGTAGTATTAAGTGGTTTAAAGCTCGCTTAGTGATTCTTGGCAATAATCAAATGGTTGAGGTTGATTACAACGAAAATTTTGCTCCAATTGCCAAAATGAACTGTTATACTGGTAGCAGTGGCCAAGAATTGGGAACTCCATCAGATTGATGTGCATAATGCTTTACTATATATTGATTTAGATGAAGAAGTCTATATGAAATTATCTCTTTGGTTTTCTCAATTCTCATCCCGATAAGCTATGTCATCTTCGAAAGTCTTTATATGGATTCTGACAAGCTCCACAAAACTAGTTTGGAAAGTTGATTAAAGCTCTTAAATCATTTGATTTTACTCAGTCTTATGCTGATTATTCATTGTTCACTTATAATAAAGGAGTTGTGACACTTTCTGTTTTTGTATACATTGATGATTTGATTATTGTTGGCTACACCTATAAGTTCAATTAAAGCATATCTTAGTAGTTTTTTTCACATGAAAGTTCTTAGTGTTTTGAAGTATTTTTTAGGGATTAAGGTGGCACGAATTTCAAAAGAGTTATTCCTATGTCAATGAAAATTTCTCTTGACATCATTACAAAAATAGGTTTGTTGGGCTCTAAACTGGCTAAGTTTTCAATTTAGTGTAATCATCTTTGGCCCTTGATACTAAATCATTGCCTTTTGATCTTGATAGGTGTAGAAGGCTATTTAGTTGCCTTATTTACTTAACCATCACAAGTTTAAAATTGAGTTGTATGCATTTATTGGTACAATTTATGTAGCACCCTCGCCAAAAACACTAGGATGCCATATTGCATTTAGTTCGATACTTAAAAGGACATCTTGGACAAGGTATCTTTACATGAAAATGATGATCTGCATCTCTATACCATTTGTGAATCAAATTAGGCGAGTTGTCTTTTAAGTCGGAGATCTTTGATAGGTTATTTTATTTTATTGGGGCACTCGCCCATATCTTAGAAGACTAAGAAGTAACCAACAGTGTCTTACTTATCGACTGAAGCTGAATATCGCTATATGTTTGCAGCAAGTTGTGAACTTTCTTAGCCTAAGACATTATTGCGTTCTTTTGGAGTTGAACTTTTAGGGCTTATACACCTATATTGTGATAATAAAGCAACATTATATATTGCATCTAATCTTATCTTTCACTAATGTACTAAACATATCGAGGTTGATTGTTATTAAATTAATGATCAAATTCAATCAAGGACCATTGTTACCCAACATATGTGTTCCTGGCATCAGTTAGATGACATTTTACTAAAGTGTTGGGGCAATTACAATTTGTATAGCCAGTGTATTGTGGGCTTATGCTGATATATTGCGGTTTTTTGATGTTGTGTTAATGCTTGGTATATAACTGGGCATTTGCGGTGCTTGGTTTTAGTTTGTTCTTGTCACCTTATGTTCTGGCATAATATTAGTTAATTCTTTCATGCAGGTCTTACTAGGGGCAATTGATGGTAGGGCAGCTAGATGCATGCCATTTTATTTTTTGCGTGTTAAGAGATTACCTATGGTATCTCTTATTTGTACATAATTTTTTTATTCTTTATAAAGTTCTGATTTACCAAAAAAAACAATTTGTATATCTTCATTGAAATTTGGGCACAAATACATGCTTTGGAGTATTGGGAAATATGCAAATATGTAAATGTAATATTTTCTATATTATCTAGTTTCCTAGTTTAGGAGTTCTAATTGGAGTTAAATTAGGAAAAGATTTCCCAGTGTTGATCGTTATTTTAGGTGTGAATATTGTACATCAAGGTGTACATATTGCTTTCTAGTGGTTAATGAAAGACGAGCCATTGACTCTTAAAATTCTTCATGTAAAAAATTAAACCAAAGTTACAGTTGATCTATCTAAACTTTTTGAAAAATGAATATTGCATGATCTATATACAGAACTAATACAACATTACACTGAGTTCAAGTTAAAACTATACATACTGGTAAAATAAGTAAAGAAAATTAACTAATTATAACAACATAGTAAAACTGCATTAAAGATTCCATCTACTTTTCATGCTAGGAGAGAGAGTGAGTTGTAGATTTTTAGCAATTAAGGCAGATCTAATCCAATTAATGAGCCTGTCAGCTAACTGGTATTTCCCTTCTTCCTGGTTAGTAAACCTACGAGAGTTTCTCTCCTTCTAAAGGAAGTAAATGGTAGAAGTGAATGTAGCTTTGTATAGAATTGCATTAGGCTTACCCTTCTTTGAGTTCTAAGGGCCCAATTTATAGATTGTTCCTAAGTATATGGATAACCATTACCTAGTTTCATGTGTAAGATCCTACTCTAGACTGCTTTAAGAATTTGCAAAGAAGAAAGAGATGGTCCCGATCCTCTATTTCCATTTTACATAGAATACAAGTAGTATCCACGGTACCAAGCCATTGGCTTTTAGTTTTGAGACTGTTTTTAATCGCAAGCCAAGAAATAAAAGAGGCATTCGGTTGAATGGAATTGAGCCATAAAAGTGAAGACTAAGGTACCTCATTTAAACCCATTACTAGTAGCTGATGGCATGATTTGTTTGAGAATTTGCCACTTGGATCAGGGGTCCAAATGATTAAATAATTTATCAATTAATTAACCAGTTATGGAAAGAATTGAGCCAAAATATCAAAACTTCTGAAACTCCCTCTCCATTGACCTTTATAGATCAAAGATGACACTTTAAGATTAAGAAGAATTCTGTTTCTCAAGTGATGTACCTGAGGATTGAGGATAATGGGGCTTGAGTCTAACAAGTTATCATACCAAAGTTAGGTTTTATCTTCATTACCAATCTTGTGTTCAATATAAGGATAAACCAAGTCATGCAACTTCATCATTTGGATAAGAATCCTAGAGAACTCCCTAATACATATGGAAACAATTAGTTCCACATGTAATGAAGCTAAAAAGGTTCAGAAGACTTTTGATATAGATGTGAATTTACCAACTAAAATAGTAGAGATTATAAGCCATATTAATTGTTCGAGGAAATTCTTTCTCGATATTAGGAATTTAGATAATAAAATTGATGTACTGCTAAATAGAAACGATCTAAATAATATAGTGAATATAAGAAATACAAACATTAACCTAATTTTTGATCTAATAGGTGACAACTTTGTATATATAAGCTCAAAATTTGCTTAAGATAAGAGATTAAATTAGCAACTCTTCATCAAAATTTGAAGTAAACTTTATATGAAAAATATTTTACCTAGATCTTGAAGATTGTTTTGTTGGTGATGTTCCAAAACTTAGAACATCTCTCTTTCTTGCTTTGGTTTGTGTCCCACATTGAAAGAGTAAGGGACTTTCACCTAGTTTATATACCAGATTGTTTTGTGAGACTTTGAATCAATTCTCTTGAGGAGGGTATGAATACCACACATACAGGTGTATGTGTGCCGCTCGGTTGTGTTGGGCTGTAACAAGGCGTGGTGCGAGTGTAATATGAATTTTTTGCTTTAAGTCATACATTTTTTTTGCTTGTCTGTTACCTCTACAGATCACACGTTTTCTGCTATTAAGTCATACATTTTTTGGGGCCCTTCATAATGACCGTAACGTTCATATGTTTACTCTTATTATCCAAACATTCCTTTTGAATGCCTTTCTACTCTCTATAAAGCTCACGTATATGCTTTGTTTTGGCTTCTATCCCCGTTGTCATGCTTTTCCATTTTCTCCATACAACGCACACATTTTTCTTCCTGCGGATAAACACTTTTGCACACAAATTTTCTCATCTTTTATATTTTGCATTTTTTCTATTTTTGTTAATTTTTAGAGACAGATCTTACTATGCCTTTTGGAGTGGATCGAAGTTGGTGGAGGATGTATTAACCTTGCAGTCAGATCCTGTTGTTGTTGCATCGTAGAGGGGGAATTTCTAACTTAGGACAATGATTTTCACAATGCATTGCATTCTCAAATAAGTTGTTCCAATTTTTATTTTTGGTGTTATTTCATTATTTCACTTACAATCTAAGTCAGAAAATTCTTGTTGCGTTGCTACTGTTATCGGATATTTGTTGCATTCTACCTACTATTTTTTGAAATTTTGTTACGTTGCTACTATTGTTCGAAATATTGCTTTCATGCTATTGTTCGAAAATTGTTACGTTCTTTCTGTTGTGTGTTATTATAAGTAAGAATACTGTGCTACTACGTGTTTATTTCGGTATAAATCAGAAAGCGTTAGTTGAAATACTGTTTGTTCTTCCTACAATTTTTGAATTCATTATGTTGTCTGTAAATGAGACCAATGTAGGTTCTGCACTTATTGTTCCCCACATAGGTTTTGCCCCCCAGAGAATTATATCTGACCTAACTAGATTAGAGCCTCTAGATAGGAGAAATTTTAAACAATAGTTTGAGAAAATTCAAATTTACTTTCAGCAATATAAAATTGATTATGTATTGTTTCAAGAAATTTCTAGTGACAATATCGACCCTAAGACAACTAAGGATAATCGTACCGTTAGGGGAGTGTTGCTCAACCATATGATAAACCCATTGTTTGATATCTATTACAATTACAAAACCACTAAGGAAAATTGAGATGCCTTAGAAGTCAAATATGGGACGGATGATGCCGGTAGTAATAAATATGCAGTTGCTAGGTGGTTAAAGTTTACTATTGTTGATGATAAGCCCATTATGGACTAATTACATGAGTATGAAAACCTAGTTGCTAAAAAACTTGCTGAGTGTATGAACATGTATGAGTTGTTTCAAGCTAATTCCCTTATTGAGAAGCTGTCTGTCTCATGGAATGAGTATAAAAACCAGTTGAGGCATAAAAAGAAAGACATGAAGCTACAAGAGTTGATAGGGCATATAAAGATTGAGGATGCCAACTGCATACAGGGCAAGGCCAAATCACCCACTCCTGTCCCTATTGTTAAGGATAACGTCGTTGAACACAAAAATGTAGGTAGCTACAATAAGAGTGGTGGACACAACAGGTCTTCCAATAACAAGTATGGTCAGTTTAAGCGCAAAAGGATTGATGGTGACTGTTGGTGGTGCCATAAGCTAGGGCATCCTGCTACTCTTTGCTAAGCTAAAATCAACCGTGAGAAGAAGGGCCAAGGACATAAACCACGACAGTTCAAGAAAGGAAGCCAGAAGGGGTACCAACGAGGTAACCAAAAGAATTTTGGTAAGACTCAAGCTAATGTATCCAAAGCTGCTAGTGGTGATGATGAGGAGATGATTACGGTTGTCGTGTTATAGGTCAACCTTGCTGGAAGCTTGGTCGAGTGGATCGTTGACACAGGATCTACACGACACATATGTACCAACAAGGACTTATTTAAGGAGTTGAATGATGCTACTGATGGTGAATTCGTGTATATGGGCAACTCCAACAAAGTTCCTATCCAAGGAGTTAGGAAGATCGCTCTCAAACTCACTTTTATAAAAGTTTTGGTGTTATAAAATGTTCTATTTTTTCCTTATGTATATAGAATCTTGATTTCTGGTGCATTACTTATCAAAGCTAGTGTTAAACTTACCATTGATTATGATAATTTAGTTTTAACTAAGAATGAGAACTTTGTTGGTAAAGGGTTTTCTAATGAGGGCTTATTTGTACTTGATGTTGAAATGAATGCATCTACTTCTTCTACGTATATTGTTGAGTCTCTAGACATATGACACTCTAGACTTGGGCATGTGAATGTGAGGTCAATTAATAAAATGCAAAGTGTAAATTTATTACCTAACTAGATCATCAATGAAATAGAAAATTGTCAAATTTGTGTTAAGGCTAAACACTTTAAGAAACCTTTTAAGTTAGTAACCGAGAGAGAGTCACAATTCTTGGATTTGGTGTACATAAATTTGGGTGATATTAAAAATTGTGTGAGTAAAGGAGAAATGAGATATTATATTACTTTTGTAGATGGTTGTTCTCGATTTACTAAGGTTTACTTATTGAAATGTAAAATTGATGCAGAGGAAATGTTTATAAAATACAAAGTTGAGGTTGAAACCAAGTGAAAAGGAAAATTAAGATATTACGGTTTGATCGAGATGGTGAGTATAGTACTGATTTTCTTGCTGATTATTATGCAAAATTTGGGATTATTCATAAACTTTCAGCCCCTTATACACCTAAACAAAATGGAATAGCCAAGAGAAAAAACCAAACATTTAAGGATATGATGAATTCAATGTTAATTTCCTCAAGTTTACGTGGTTTTATGTGGGGGGAGCTATTCTCTCATCTTGTTATGTTCTAAACAGAGTCCCTCATAAGAAACTAGATCAAACCCCTTATAACCACCTAATTTGTGTTTTTTGAAAGAGTAGGGGTGTCTAACTAAGATTGCTCTACCTGCACATAAGAGGAAGAAAATTGAGCCAAAGACCATTGATCCAATTTTTGTGGGATATAACCACCTAATTTGTGTTTTTTGAAATAGTAGGGGTGTCTAACTAAGATTGCTCTACCTACACATAAGAGGAAGAAAATTGGGCCAAAGACCATTGATCCAATTTTTGTGGGATATACCTCTAATAGTGTTGTCTATAGATTTATGGTTAAAGAAGAGGGATCCAACATTTATGGATCAATTATGAAGTCACAAGAAGCAATGCTCTTTGAAGATATATTTCTTATGAAAGTAAGTATGCAAACTCCTAGAGAATCTGTCCTAGATCTTCTACCAATGATGACATAGAGGACGAGGAAATTGTTGAAATAAAGAGAAGCAAAAGAGCGAGAGAATCCACCAATTTTGGTTATGACTTTATTACATCTTTTTTGGTGAAAAAACCTGAGGAGATAGATGGTGATTTTGTGGTGACTTATATTATTGAGGAAGATCCCAAAACTTATGAAGAAGCAATAAGATCTGTGGATGCTACTTTTTGGAAGGAAGCCATAGATAGTGAGTTAGAGTCAATCATATCTAATAAAACTTAGGTTTTAGTTGATCTACCGCGAGGGTGTAAGCTTTTAGAGTGTAAGTGAATTTTTAAAAAGAAATTGAGACCTAAACGAACCATTGAGAGCTTCAAGGCAAATGTTTTAAATAAAAGGAAGGATTAGACTTGTTTGATACTTACTCTCTTGTTACCAAAATTGCATTGACAAGGGTGTTGTTTGCTATTGCCTCAGCATTTAAGCTTTATATGCACCAAATGGATATTAAGACAACTTTCTTGAATGATGATCTTGATGAGGAAATTTATATGGTCCAGTCCGAAGGGTTTAGAGTGCCTGGTCAGGAGAAAAAGGTGTGTAAGTTAGTTAAGTCTTTGTATGGGCTTAAACAAGTTGCCAAACAATGGCATGAGAAATTTGAAAATGAGATTTTTAAATATGGTTTCATCTTTATGATGCTGGTTCTTGCATTTATGTGAAATCTGATGCCAATGGTTATGTGATCATAACTCTTTGTGTAGATGATATGCTTATTTTTGGTACTAGCTTATCTGTCATTGATACTACCAAAAGTTTGTTAAGGTGTTCCTTTGATATGAAAGACTTTGGACCTATGGACTTTATTTTGGGAATCAAAGTTGATACGACTAACTCTGGTTTTAGGTTGAATTAAACTCAATATGTTGAGAAAATTTTGAAGAAGTTTGGTTATGATGATGTTGAATCAGCTAAGACTCCCTATAATGCCAGTGTTGCTTTAAATAAAAATCTTGATAACTGTGTAAACCAAACTGAGTATCCTAAAATTCTTGGTAGTGTGATGTTCTTGAAGAACTATTCTCGTCCTGATATTGCATACGGTGCGAGTAGACTTAGTATGTATACTCAAAATCATATCCAAGAGCATTGGAATGCATTGATTCGTTTGTTGAGATATTTGAAAGGTACTATGCATTATGAATTATCTTTTAGTGATCATCCTCTTGTATTGGATGGGTATTCTAATCCTGACTAGGTTATGGACAGTGATGGTATACACTATACCGGTGTTTATATTTTTACCTTGGCAGGAGCTGCAGTGTCTTGGAAATTATCCAAGCAAACGTGTATTACAAGATCAACAATAAAGGCTGAGTTTATGACTTTGGAGCTGGTTGGACAGGAAGCTGAGTGACTAAGAAATCTCTTAGCAGATATCCCACTTTGGAAAAAACCAATTCCTTTTGTGTTCCTTTATTGTGATTCGCAGGTTGCCATTCATGTTGCCAAGAACAAGGTATATAACGGCAAAAGTTGACATATTAGATTGAGACACAAAATTGTTTGTACTTAATTAGACATGGTGTAATATCTCTAGACTATGTCAAGTTAGAGAGAAACTTAACAGATCCGTTTACAAAAGCTTTGAGTACGAAACAAGTTTCGGAGCATGCTAAAAGGATGAGGTTGAGCCCAATTATGTAGTAACATTGTGGTGGACACCCGTCTTAGGAAACCAAGTTCAATAGGTCAAATGAAGTTATATGGTGACTACTTGCTTATACTTTATTTATGGAATAATACTGAGATACATTCAGTTATTGAATTGCGTCCCATAGCATGACTTTACTGTGTTTGATGAGGTTGGATGGTTTAATCCTTAATGAGTTTTATAGCCCAAGTTTGGGTGATGTGAGTAGTACAAATTTGATGGACTCACCCACGTGATTATGGGGGCCTAGCCACTTTCCTATGAGAGTTTTTGGGCTATCTTTCTGGAGCGATCATGAGACTAGGACATTTTAAGGTTGTTTATTTCTCTAGCAGGTTTTGCCTCCGAAATTTTTTGGACACCAGGTTTAAGAACTAATTCACCTGGTTGTTCGTCTATCTCTCTCATAAATTGTTACAATTTGTTTCTCAAGTTTGGGTTCAAGTGGGGGATTGTTGGTGTTGTTCCAAAACTTGGAACATCTCTCTTGCTTTAGTTTGTCCCACGTTGTAAGAGTAAGAGACTTTCACCTAGTTTATATACTAGATTGTTTTGTAAGACTTTAAATCAAGTCTCTTGAGGAGGATATGGATACCATACACACACACTTGCATGCGCCGCCTGACCTGACTTGGCGGCGACGACGCATGGCTTGCTTGTGACATGAATTTTTTTGGAGCCCACTTGCTTTAAGTCATACTTTTTTGCTTGTTCGTTACCTCTATAAGTCATACGTTTTCTGCTATTAAGTTATACGTCTTTTGGGGCCTTTCATAATGGCCATAACGTTCATATATTTATTCTTATTACCCAATCATTCCTTTTACTTTAATACATATTAACAGAATGCCTCTCTGCTCTCTATAAATCTCATGCATCTGCTCTGTTTTGGCTGCTATCCCTGTTGTCGTGATTTTCCATTTTCTCCATACAATGTATGCATTTTTCTTTCCGCAGACAAACACTTTTGCACACAAATTTTCTTATCTTTTTTATTCTACGTTTTTTTATTTATGTTAATTTTTGGAGACAGATTTTACTATGCCCTTTGGTGTGTACCGAAGTTGGTGGAGGAGGTGTTAACCCTGAGGTCAGATCTCGTTGTCCTGCTGCACCATAAATGGGGAATTTCTAACTTAGAGTAGTGATTTTTACGACGTTTTGCATTCTCAGATAAGTTGTTCTAATTTTTATTTTTGGTGCTATTTCATTACTTCACTTACATGTTTTAGAGTATAAAAAGCTACTCCTTATATATAAATTTATGCAAAAGGAATCTTTAAAAATCATCTATACAAATGAAACTCTACCATTCAACCATTATCTTGGTTCTTTACATTTTAGAAAAGCACGTGGATCTTGAATTATAATGCAAAGATACAAGATTTGGACTTTCATTTCTAATTTTATGAATTGAGGTGATTAAAGAATTGGTATGTATAAAGATAATATAATATCCAAATTTAATTAACCATCAGAGTGATACAAAAGTTATAATCAAGATGTAGGAGGAGAGGAGATCAACATAAATAATGTCTTCATTTTTCTGCGCTCTCGCTTTCTTTATCTTCTCTCAACCATCTCTCAAACTCTTTTTATATTCCTCTTTCTCTTCAATTCTTGGTAAATTACTTACATAATGATGTCAAAATTTTGATTGTAACACATTTGTGGCTAAGGATGACGATATCCATTAAAAGTAGTAGACTTTTGCCTTCGGAAAAATAAACAATTGCTGGATCCACGGCGCTTCTTGAGAAGGAATCTCGTTCTTCAGCCAGGGTAGTTCAAAATACTGCTTAGTATCCCCGGATAATGGTGTGTGCCATTCTCCACGTTAAGAAACGTCACATGCAATAATGAATAAGCTTGTTACCTCAGTTGCGTCCGCACAAAATGGCGGGACAGATCCCCTCTACCCTGTCCCAACCTTTTCTCACAGATAAATGGATGTGTGAGACAGGGTAGAGCAGACAGAAGATCTGAAGGGCAAAATGGCAGGATTCAGAAGCCTGTCATTCTTACCTCCAAGAACAGGAGTTATCTCATGCGAGGTCAAATCTAATGCAGTATATAACATAGTACTTGCAAAAACAGAAAAGGAAAAGAGGAGTCCTATAACAGCCTTCGATCAAAAATAAAAGTAAAACGAATAAATATGCACTTCAAAAGATCAGATACATTCAGAAACTCGGACCAATGAGGTCAAGAATTTGTTGTGGTTCCTCCTTTTTTCTTTATCTTTCTAAGACAGACAAAATTCACCTACATAGTAAACCTATAATGTCATATCAATGAAGAAACAGTGGGATGAATTTTCACTCAAATGCAAAGAATGATAACAACAAACGTTCCTTGTTGTCCCTTGTTGAGGAAAACACCAAAATTCTCTATTGCATAATTGCATCTATAAAACCATGATAAACAAACAAAAAAATTTAAGCTGGGATCTACACAAATTACAAAAAATAGTCAGGAGTCCTGCGTGTGGTATCTGGCTCAATCTGACGAGGAGCTGGGTCAAATTGAATGAAATTCTGTTCCATATTCTCCCCAACCTCAAGTATTGCAGCCATATTTCCACATCGATAGCAATAATTTGGCGCACTGAACACTGTGACAACATTCTTATCCTGCAAAAATTACAAGTATAATATATTAGAGATAGCAACAGAACTTCACATCTAAAACCAAATCTTTCTTAACTTGAATCAACAAACCTGGGACCAATTGTATCCTTCCATGACAAGTTGGTGAGCTCTAGAAACAAGAGTCAGACCGTTAGTATGGTTGAACTGTGAAGAAATATCCTGCCCAAATGTGTATCCAGCTCCGCGAGGAGAAATTCCCCACCCACATCGATCGTCTGGATCAGACCACAAGAGGTCACACATCGGACCTTCATGAGGAACCTAATGACCAGACAAGAATTAATAGCTGCCACTTATAAAAAACATGAATGTGAAAACCACTGTTTTTTTTATGCTATCCAGCACAATGAAATATTAAGAACCCAGTGGAATAAGCAAATCAGATTAGTCATATCATGTAGCATTCTAGCATGGACATCAACTTATTCACATCAGCCTAGTCAACCAAAATTTTATCATAGGAAGAGATTTCATTTGCACAATTGCTTACAGGAGTTAAAATTGTTATTTTAAGGAAAACATAGTTTCATGCATGAAAAGAAAGCATAAAACATGATTCATAAACATCAATTCACTATCAGCCAATTCATGCTAGTTTTGTAGAATAATCCAAATGGTTTCATTATATTTACCAGCACTGACAGTATCAAATGTTAATTAGATAAGACATACCATTTATAACAATGTGATGAGCAGGTAAAATCAAACAAACAAAATTTCATAGTTGTAAAACAATTTATTTCAAAACTCCAAAAATTGGCTCAAGCAACATATATTCAAATGAAACTGCAGTGGAACAAAATAATTGCAGGTGTACCTCCTGTATCCGGTCCAAGGCACGGATATTATCTAGTGTGTCTAAAGAAGGAGAGAGTCCACCATGTAAGCAGAAGATCTGCAGCATAATAACCAAAGGTGATTAGATGAGACCTCAGAGATTAGAAATATCATGTAGGTTGAATGTTAAGGCAGTGGTAAAAAAGTAAAACCTGACTCTCGATCAAAGCAGTCAGAGGTAAGTAATCAAAGAGGTCAGTGAAATACTTCCATATGTTAGCATTTCCATATTTTCTCAAGCACTCATCATAAAATCCATACCTGAAAAAGAAAATTAAGCTGTTGAATGTAATTACAGTAATGAAATACGACTAAAACAGAGAAAGAAAGGCAGTAGAACAAGATATTCAATTCTATGTCTCATTTATCCTATCTAATCTCTTCATTCAAACACTCACAAGTTTAGATTATTGCTCATACTCATTATCTACAGAAAGAGAAGAAAGTTCAGCTTCTTATTTCACGCCAATATTCAGTTTTCCATATGATTTCATTCAAATAAAGCACTTACACTTGAGTAATCTGACGACTCTCATGATTCCCTCTTAGAATTGTGATCCTATCTCTATATCGAACTTTGAGTGCCACCAAAAGAGTGACCGTTTCCACTGAGTAATATCCTCGATCTGCAAAATGTTTAACAAAGGTGAAATAATAAGGAATTTTTGTTAATAATGAAACAAAGCCTGTGAACGCATGTTTGAGTTGACAATATCAAAGCTGAATTAGCAAAACAAGGTATTCTGACCTAAAGAAATCGTGGCATTTTCAAAAGGCAGACAAAGTTTAACAAATATCAATCATCTACTCCAGCAAACTATATTCCTGTTAAGAGCATTGATGGGTTATGCATCAAGGATGGCACATATCTAGTTGTCCAAAGGCCATCGTATCATGTTAATGCAAGTGGCTCCAATACAAACTCCATACATACACCCTCCTTCTGGATATCTGCTACAACTTCAGACTTTCAATCCAATTCATAAAGAGTACATGGTTAAACAAATAATGTAAAGGCTTAAAACTTATAAATTTAATTCTCTTCCTCCATCTATAGGACCAGATTCCTGTGCAATTAATAAAGACTACATTGGTTAAACAACCAACGTAAAGGTTTTTAATTTATAAATTTACTTCTCTTCCTCTCTCTACAGAACCACTAGATTCCCGCATTATATCAATCAACTTCATACAAGGCAAAGCCATGTTTTCAACAAATTTATATAGTTTTCATTCAAAGCAGTTCTTTTGAGCATATATACACGTACATTTTTCATTTCATAAAATGTGATACAAAAATAAACGATCTCAAATAAACTACCACCGATTCTCCCCGCGGTAAACTAAATCTTTCCACAGTTTCTGTGACTTGCTCAACAAAAAAGGAGCTTTCTAGGTTTCTAGAACTCTACACTACGATAAAAATAACAAGTTTCACTCACAAAATTCTTAACGCCTATAAAGCATAACATCGTACATTTGCAACTAATTCTAGAAACGCCCAGAATAAAAAATCCGTCGAACAAAAATCGTCATCCTATTACTTCTCATTTCCAAATTGCAACATGAAATTCAGAGACATGACGACGGACCTACGTAATCACCCATAAAGAGGTAGTTGGTATCGGGGACGTTTCCGCCGATACGGAAGAGCTCGACGAGATCGTGAAACTGGCCGTGAATATCGCCGCAGACGGTGACCGGACATTTCACCGGCTGGACATTCCACTCCTCCACGAGGATCGCTCTCGCTTGCTCGCATAAGGCCCTTACTTCCGCTTCCGGCAACGGTTTGCACTGCATCAGATGCTCGATCTGACGGTCCAGATCGCCGTGAGACGGCATCGTTTATCCTCCTCCTCGACGATGAATCTTCCCGTCTCTTCCTTTCCTCGGCGATTTACGGAATTGATTAGAATAGGGGTTTGTGAATTCAGTTTAGCTCATGGTTTGGTATTTGGGGAGTTTTCCGAATTAGGGCTTTCTTGGATAGAAGAAAAAGGGTGTTAGTCATTATTGCATGCCATTTTTGTTTCTAGGTGAAGGAGAATAGCATACACTTCTGGTCACTGGTTTTTGCTTTATTTATGCTATTAACCCTGCAATCTGGATTTCTTGCACAACATCAACGTGTCAGACATGGGTCTAACCCGGCCCTGTTCCATGGGTAAGGCTTGAGTGAGATTATCGGATTGTTTGGAAACTTTTGACTTTAATTTTTTAACAAATTGAATTTAATTACATTAATAAGATTGAATTTAATTTAATTTATACTGTTTAGAACAAACTCAGTAATAATAGAAATAAATTCAATTACACTATTTGGAATGAGAATGAATATAATGAGAAATGAGGGGGTGCTTGGTTGATGGGTTTGGGAAGGAGTTAACGGATATAGAATAGTGTCGTGAGTTTTGTACCGTATTGGCCGGTACAGGCCGGAAGGTACCTTACCGGCCGAAAAATGGTACAAATCTGTGAACGTCGGTACCGGCCGGTACTGGCGTTTACCGAGCGGTACCGGCCGAAACTATCAATTCCGGTCAGTACCGTAAATTCTGGAAATTGCAAGGACTAACTTGCAATTTTCGAAAGTTGTAACCTAAAACTACCCCCCCTCGGGATTCTTCTTCGATCTCTCATCTCTCACTCTCTCTTCTTCGCCGCACGCACGCCGCACGCCATCTCTCCTCGCCATAGACGTCTCCTCTAGTTCTCCGGTCCTCCTCCTTCAAGTCGTCGACCGGTGGCTTCGAGGCTTTCTTCTTCGTCATCCTCGCCGTTGCTTTCTCCCTTCGAGCTTCGAGGCTTCTCCTCCGCTCCTTGCCGCCTTCCCCTCCGTCATCGTCGCCGTCTCTCCTCCTTCGACGCACCAGACGACCACCGCAGGTCAGAGCCTCAGTCGACTCGACGTCTATAACGCCCCTTACCGTAGGGTACCCACCGAAACACCTGTAGGTCATTCCGGTACATATCCTACGATAAGAGAGAACTACATACGAACATCACTATACTCCTCATGGCATCACAA
>JANVCL010000025.1:15790-26127 GCA_026546855.1 Erythroxylum incrassatum | reverse complement strand
ACTATACAAAATAATTCCTATTATATTATATTCATCATCTTTTTTATTCTTAAGAATAACTATTCTATTCCTCATATATTTCAACCATTAAATCAAACAGGTCGTAAAAGAAACCATTTTAAAGCCAAGAAGCCTTGCAAGGTCAACGGAATGAAGAGTTGTCCATGCTTTTCTAGGAAAATTTCCCTCACTTATGAATGACTCTGTAAAGGGCTATTTATTTATTTATAATCCTGACATTAGCAATGTCCAATGTCTTGTATTATTCACATGCCATGTTGTAACTGTTAAAGAAATATTATAGAACTGAACAATTTTAGAAAAAGAAGAAAGTCATTCTGCTGATCAATCTTACTTTATTTATGAGAAATAGTCTCTTATATAGGCTTTATAAGAGTTGTAATTTGAATTAAACACTAACAACGCATTAGTTACGAATTTTAACTACTATAACTAATTCATCTAGGAAATTGGAAAATTAACTAGTGAATCTCCTAGCTTATTTTACAGTAATAATCTAACAAATAAATTGTTGAAAGTTTGAATTAAATCTAACTTCTAATACTCCCTCTTCATTCAAACTTGGAGACTCCCAATTATGCACAAATAAACTCATGTTTCTTTTGTGTCAAGCTCTTTGTCATTAAATCTGCAATTCGCTCTACAATTCCACAACTCTGCAATCTGACTTCTCCTTTTGTCATCATCTCTCAAATGAAATGATGTTTGATTTCAATATTGCTTGGTATGGTTGTGAAAAACAAGATTTTTGGCCAGCATCATGGTTGACTTGCTATCACACAAAATATCAGTTGCTTCAACTTGCTTGTCCCAGATCACATAAAATCCTTCTTAACCACACTACTTGACAAGCAAAGGCTGTAGTTGCTACGTACTCTGCCTCAATAGATGACAAAGCTACAATGGCCTACTTCTTAGAACACTAAGAAATTGCAACTGTTCCAAGACTGAAGCAATATTTGGAAGATCTCCATCTATCTTCAATCAAACCAACCCAATCATTGCCTTTATAACTTTTAAGACTGAACTCATTTTTTTTTAAAAACCAGATGCCAAAATCTTTTGTGCCAGCTAAATAACGAAGAATTCTCTTAGCTACGCCAAAGTGATGTTTGGACGGTTTATGCATAAACCGTGAAAGGACACCAACTGAAAAACTTATGTTAAAACGAAAATAAGTTAGATAAATCAATATCTCAATCAAGCTTCTAAACAAGCTTCCTTCTGTTGCTCTTGTATCATCTTCTACTTGAAGCTTCTCATTAATGTTCATAGGTGTGATGGTTGTTTTGCATCCCATCATGTTAGCCTTCTTTTAGTGTATCTTCAACATACTTCTTATGTGACATAAAAATTCCAGTATGTGTTTGAACAAATTTTAAGCCCAAAAAGTAACGTAGTTCTCCCAAATCTGTCATCTAAAACCTATTTTTCATGGAGTTCTTAAACTCAGGTGTAAGATGTAATGAAGAACCAATATATATCATATCATTGACATAAAGACTTACTATTACCGCATCATTCATACCTTGTTTTTTCAGATACAAGGTTGGCTTATGCATACTCCTCTTGAACCCGTTATTTTGAAAGAACTCATCGATCTTTCCGTGCCATGCTCTGGGGGCTTGCTTTAACCCATAGAGTGCCTTTTTCAACTGAAAAATTTTATCATGATTCCTGGAAACTTTGAAACCTGAGGGTTGAGTTACATACACTTCTTCTTGAAAATCACCAGTTAAAAAGACATATTTTATATCAAATTGAAACACTTTCCATTCCTTATATACTGCAAGTGTCAAAATAATTCTCACCGTTTCAAATTGAGCTACTGGCGAGAATGTTTCCTTATAGTCAGTGTTTTGTTGAGCACAACCTCTCACTACAAGCCTTGCCTTATGTTTTTGAATACTCCCATCTATCAAGAATTTAGTTTTAAAAATCAATTTCAGACCGATAATAATTTTACCTTTAGGAAGATCGACTAGTTCCCAGATCTGATTTTTCTCAATAACATGAAGTTCTTCTTCTATTGCTCTCTACCATTCCTTCTCTTTCGTTGCTTCCTCCACTGTGATCGGATCCCCAACAAATAGAACCAATGGTGATGTTAGCTCTCCTTCAATTTTGAACCAACGTCAAGGAATTCTTCCACACTCACTTCTACGTAGTTGAGTTGATTCATCGAGGTCAAGATTCTTCGAATGAGGAAGTTTCACTTGACAATGGACTTGAACTTGTTGGAGTTAACTTTTGTGAGCTACTAGGAGATGGTTTTATTGTTTCTTTATTTATTGCAGTGTCTTCCTCGTTGTTCATTTCCACTTGAGCATTTGATTTCTTGTCTTTTTCCCATGACCATTAGCCTTGTTCATCCAATACAATGTTTCTACTTATTAAAATCTTGCCACTTAAGGAATCATATAATCTGTAAGCTTTAGAGTGCAAGCAATAACCGATCAAGATGTATCTTTGTGATTTCTCTTTTAGCTTATATCTATTAGTTATATGCAAAGCATAACATATGTAATCGAAAACACATAAGTGACTCACTGAGGGTTTATTGCCATCCCAAGCTTCATATGGCATTTGATTCCACATAACCTTTGCAAGAGATATGTTAAGAAGATATACTGCAGTTGCTACACCTTCATCCTAGAAATTATTAGGAAGTGATTGAGCCATCTCAACCATCGTTCAATTTTTACTCTCAACCACTTCCATTTTGCTTTGGAGTGTATAGGGTTTTCAGTTCCCTTTTGATACCATAGTCTTCACAGAAAGTGACAAACTCTTCAGATAGAAACTCTCCTCCACAATTGGTTCGAAGAACCCTGAGATCTTTTTCACTTTGTTTTTCTGTCATTGCTTTAAACTTCTTGAAATATTCAAAAGTCTCGGACTTGAGTTGCAAAAAATACACCCAACTCATTCTACTGAAATCATTAGTGAACAATAGAAAGTACTTACTTTCGAATAAAGATTCAACCCTCATAGGATCACAAAGATCGACATGAACTAGCTCTAACAGATCTTCTGCACGTCTGGACTTGCCAACAGGGAATACTTTCTTGGCTTGCTTCCCCATCACGCATCCTTCACACACTTTTTGTAAAGGCGCGATGGGAGGTAAGTTGCTGACCATATCGCTATTTTTCAACGGCTACAAACCTTTGAAATTTAAATGCCCGCATCTGAGGTACTATAACTCATTTTCTCCCATTGTCTCGTTTGTCATGAATGCATCTGAAGAGATATCAAGGGGAAACATCCTATTGGATGACATGTGAGCATATGCTAGGATTTCATCTTTATTTTTTATCAAAAATTTTTCATTTTCAAACACAATTGAATAGCCTGACTCAATTAGTTGCCCTCACTCAGTAAATTATGTGCAAGGCATGGAGCAAAGTACACATATTTAATAAACTTCTTTTGATTACCTATAAATAACACTGCAATCCCTCGAACTTCAATCTAGAGCTGCTTGTCATCACCAAGCCGAACATATGACTTTATTAATTCATCAAGATCCTTGAATTTGGATCTGTCACTAGTAATGTGATGTGAGCAACCATTGTCAACATACCATGTATTGCCAGCATGAATCTCTGTGCTTGGCTGAGCCATAAATAAGAAGTCATCTTGCTCTTTATCTTCCTCAGCATAATTAGCTTCTTCTGGCTTGGACCAGCAACATTTGTTTACGTGTCCATTTTTTAACAATATGAACAGTGTAAGGAACTCCTTCCATAGCCTCGACCTTGACCTCGACCTCGAAAACCTATTCTATCTCTTCCTTTAACACGTTGATTTGATGACTCTGACTCCCCTTTGATCTAAAATGCCTTTTCTTCTTCTTTTGCAACTGTTCTATTGATCCTAGCCTCATGTGCTTATAAAGACCCCATTAGTTCATTGAATGAAAAAATAGACAAATCTTTTAATTGCTCAATTGCAACTACTACATTATCAAATTTAGAAGCTAAACTCCTCAAAACTTTAGCTACAATAGTTTCATTTGTGATTTTCTCACCATATGAACACATTTGACTTACAATGGAAGAGACTTTTGCTAGGTATTCTTGGACTGATTCATCGCTTTTCATACATGAAGTTTCAAATTTTCATCGAATAGATTGAAGTTTGACAGTAATTACCTTTGTTGATCCTTGATATTTAGTTTTGAAGATCGACCAAGCTTGTTTGGCCGACGTAGTAGCAGTTATTATAGAGAATATCAATTCATCCATTGCTTGTTGGATGAAGAAGAGGGTTTTTGCATCACGTTTTTTATTGTCTTTTAGACGAGTTTCATCATCGCTGGATTCTGCAACTCCTGTTTCCATGAGATCCTAAAGATCTTAAGATCTGAATAGAGTCTTCATCTTTATACTCCAAAACTCATAAGAGTTGTCTTTGAAAATTGGCATCTGTGGTTTTAAGATACTGAGAGTGCTGGAAGTTGCTGCCATTATTTGCAAACAAGAAGAATGTTGCGTCCAGTTCTAAGGGAACCTGGTTCTGATACCACTTTGTTGGAGAAATATTATATAATTGAACAACTTTAGAAAAAGAAGAAAGTGATTCTGCTGATCAACCTTGCTTTATTCACGAGAAACAAAGCCTCTTAAATAGGCTTTACAAGAGTTGTAATTTGAACTAAACATTAACAGCGTATCAGCTACGAATTCTAACTACTCGAACTAATTTATCTAGGAAATAGGAAAACTAACAACTAGTGAATCTCCTAGCTTATTTTACAGTAACAACCTAACAACCAAATTGCTAAAAGTTTGAATTAAATCTAAATTCTAATAGTACCGTGGAGAAGAAAGGGGATGATACATCTCATTAGGAAAAGGGGATGAGACAGACAGACATCTTAAGGTGAAAAGAAGAAGAAGTGACGAACAAGATGAAGACGAGGACAGTGCCAAATTTGATAAAGAGATAGGCAAAAGGGTCACTCTCTTTGACCCTAAGTTTTTTTTACCAATCGATAACTTTAACCCTAAAATTTCAGAGTGAACAATTATAACCCTAACATTTGTAAAATGTTAAAGTTTAACCCTATCCTAACGGAAAATTCAAACCATTTCGTTAAGTGTCAGGTCAGCACTAACCCAAAACTGAAAATATTTTTTATTCAAATGAGTAAGCCCTACTTTGCCAAATCATCCATATTTTAATTAAATTAAATTGAAATTTATTTTATTATTAAGAGTCATACACACCATTTACATTAAACGTTAAACTAACCTTAACCTTAACCCATCATTTTTGTTAAACAGAGGGATTAGATGATTGATAAACAAAACGATATCATGTTCATCGATTTGTTTACCCATTGTATTGATAAACAAAATGATATCACCTTCATCGATTTGTTTACCCATCGTTTTGTTTACCAGTCTCTGAAATCCCTCAAACCCTCCCTCATCGTATTCTATTTAAGCATTTGGAATCGTTCACTGTCTGGAATTCGTCACCATCTGTTTGGGAGAGAATCCACCACAAACATCGTTGTATAATAGTTGCTCTCATAGGTGAGTGTCTGTGCTATTTGGTTTAGCATTAGATAGGAATAACATGTTTTTTTTGGTTGGGTGGGTTTTGTTGTGTTCACCATCTTGGTCTTCCTTTTGATGGGTTGTGCTGGGAGTTTCATAGAAATAATTGATTGTAGTTGAAGATTATTTTCTTTTCCTCCAGCCTATTAGGGATTGGCTTTTTAGGAAATTTGGGTAAATTAGGGTTTTGGAATGTAATCGACGGATTGTGCTTAACTTCATTGCCTTTCAGAAGTTTGTTCGATGCTTGAGCATTTTGTTGCTACGAAATGAACTAAAAATGAGAGGTTTGCTAATTGAAAATGTTGATTGTTATGTGTTTTTATGGAGTATATCATTTGTCCTTCTCATTGGCATCATTAACAACTGGGTCATGTTAATTTTCTTAAGCATATTCATTGTCTGTATGAATTCCAAGATTATTTAGTGGAATGTATCATATGTCTGTTTTATGGTCAGTCCATCAATAGGAGTATAATTTTGAAGCTTGAAACATTAATTATGAAGTAGTGTGAATTTGGTCCTATTTAGACTTTTAATTTGTAGGAATTATCTTATTTTATACATCATGATCTGGTGTTGAGCAGCAACATTAAGTAGTATGATTAAGTTTGGTTAAGTCAAGAGTTTAAGATATTCATAGTTGTGATTGTGTTTGTTTAATAAATGAGGCTATACTTACAAATGAGCCACCTAGTATATACTTGCATATGAAATAGTTTTATGTTTCATTTAATTATGCATTTTCTATTTTTTCTGATATAGTGCAAGGCACAAGGTTTATGATAGTTTCATATGTAAAGCAAACATGCATGAAGATGCCTGCTACTTTATAAACGTATACATTGAGGTTGCATTTCTTATTTGACAGTGTAATATTTTGGGATAGAAAAATCATTTAATAGTATAATACATAGTTGAGATTTTGTAAATTTGCAATATGTTATAAGGTGAAAATGCACAATTGAGTGTTCCTTCCCTTCTGGTTTATATTGAGTTGATAGATAAAATGATCCAATCCAAAACAAAGGATATAAGCCCCGGGATGAGTAGGCATATGCTTAAGTAACCTCTTATATTATAATAAGCAATTCATTTGTTATGTTGTAATCTTTTACTTGGGTGAGTTCTTAGAGTCATTACTTGATCATATTGCATGTAAAAATCCTTACAATTCATCAAATACATAGATACCTCACTCTAAACCTCTACATACTAGCATTTGCATGTCCTCACCATATGGAAATGTTGACAATAGAAGGCCTTCTTGAACTCGTAGGTGAAAACACATAGGAGACAAGTTTGCCTCATGGGTTTCAATTCAACCCGATATATTTCACCTAACTTGTAAGGTTTTAAATGGGAATTTTCGTGGGGTAAAGATAACTACAATTGACTGAAATAGTTGGAGTGATTGTTGATAAACATGTGACACTTCATTGTCAAATTATATGTGTGATTACATGACATAGTAAATAGAATGCATTTAAACCCAATCATGTGTTATCTTATTATCATCTTTTAAGTATGCAGATGGAATCATTATCATCGACTAATACAACAGTGAGTTCAAAGTCTGGCAATGTCATTTGCTATTGTAGTCTAAAGGCCCCATTAAGGAATTCATTGAGTGATCATAATCTTGGCCGAAGGTTTTATGGATGTCCCAATTATCCGGTGAGAATTTATTGTTATTTGATTAACGAATTTGATTGTTTAAGGGTTTTTTTAACTGAAATTGGATGTTTTAGGTTGGGAGATGCAAGTTTTTTAAATGGTATGGTGAAGAATTTCGTGAGAGGGTTGTTGAAGTGATTCAAAATTTAAAGAAAGAATTATCAATGTCAAAGGAAGAGGTTAAAAGAAGCAAAACAAAGGAGTTTGAAAAACAAATGAATCATTTGAAGGAGGACATACATTTATTGAGAAAAGAGAAAAAAAACAAATTAAGTGTATGTTAATGAACATTGTAATTGTAATATCATTAGTTATGGTTGTATTACTTTTTATTTCTAATTATGTTATGAGGAAATTTTATTGAATTTGAACAATGTAATGGTTGATATTAATTTCATGTATCTTATGAAAATTTTTATTTTGAATATATAACTAATATATAATGGGTATGTTGTATAACAACTCATAATGAATATATTGTATATGAATAACAAAATTGCTATATGAATTATGTAATGAAGGAAAAACAATAGTACTATATATAACCAATATACAATGGATAAGTTGTAGTATAATAACTCATAATTCGTATCATGAATATATTGTATCATCATCATCATCATCATCATCATCATCACACCCAGTCCGAAGTCCCGTAGTGAAGCGGGGTCTGGGAAGGACTGATCATACGCAACCTTACCCCTACACAGTAGAGAGAAGCTGTTTCCGATAGACCCACATACAGATGTGACAGGAAAATATTGATGCAGGTTAACATAAGAAATAAGTAAAAACTAGCACGCAAAATATTTAAGTAAATAGAATTACAATAAAAGACATAAGGACATACCTGACGTTTGACCAGATCTGCTAGTACCTTACACCTTGTAAAGACCGGCTCTTTTCGTCGCTAGTCGTGCTAGGAGTCTTCACTGAGCAGCCTTGAGGATACGACAATCCTAAGTTTTAGGCGTCCATCGCAGGAATCTTTCCCCAAAACTTACCACTCGTAAAGGCATAAAAGACATTGGGTTGGACTTCCTATGCGATAAGTGTGTCGTTTACCCTTATCCTATCACGCCAGACTTTCCTAATTCTAGGAATTGCCTTAGTGAGGGCCAATTTTAACATATCTTTCTTGATCACTTCCCTCTAGGTCTTGTAAGGCCTTCCTTTCCTCCTTTTGTAGCTACTCAAGTTTATTATCTCACAATGTTGTACCGGAGCATCAGAAGGCATCCTGCGCACATGCCCAAATCACCTAAGTCTTTTCTCTCTTAACTTGCTTGCAATACTAGCCACCTGTAGTCTGTCTCTCACTACCCGATTCCGTACCCTATCTCTTATGGTAATGTCACACATTCACATAAGCATACGTATTTCTGCTATCACCAACGGTCACGTATGTCTACGTTTAGTAGGCCAACACTCTGCCCCATATAGCATGATTGGCCGAATCACCATTTTATAGAACCTCCCTTTGAGTTTTACAGGGACCTTTTTATCACATAAAGCACCTGATGAACTTAGCCATTGATCCACCCAGATCTAATACGATATAATATATCGTCATCGATATTACCATCTCTCTAAATGATAGATCCGAGGTATTTAAAATTCAATTTTTGTGGTATGATGTCAGTGCTAATCGCTACCATTTCCTGTTATACCATCTGGCTACTCGAGAAGTTGCATTCTAAATACTCCATCTTGGACCTGCTCATTATAAAACCTTTCGACTCTAATGCTTCTCTTCAACGTTCTAACTTGGCATTGACCCCCTTCTTGGTCTTATCCATCAGGACAATATCGTCAGCAAATAACATACACTAAGGTATCTCTCCTTGAATATGTTTGGTAAGTTCATCTAACCAAACATATTCAAAATTGGTATATGAATTATTTAATGAAGGAAAAACAGTAGTACTATATATAACCAATATACAATGAATAATTTACTCGTTGCATATGTTGTCAAATATGGAAAAAAAATTCATGTAAGAGAGAGACTGATATAGAGAGAGAGAGAGGTTGGGTAACAAATCATATTGATCAACAAAAATATTTACATTGTATGTAAACAACATAAACATTAGTATGTATACAACATAAATATGTATACAACTAATCAATGTTTGCTTCATTTGCACTTGACTGTGTAAGATCAGGTTATGATGATGAAGTCAATGAGGTTCTCCTTCTACTTACTTCAGCTTTTAAATGTTGTGAAGTAATACTAGGACCTCCTTTGAATCGTAAAACCCTTAGCTGAAATGATAATTGAAATGTGTGGGTCTACATCTCCAAACTGGTTTATATTGACATTTGCAGGTGTACCAACCTACAAAATGGAAGAAAAAATATAACAAATATATTTTGTAATTACAATATTACTTTGTTGACTCAGTCCATTATAATTAACCAAATTTCCATCTCTTAATTGTAGTTATAATGAAAACATTTTTGTCAGTAATTAGTTCAAATAATAAGTAATATAAAACCAAAAACTGTAAACCTGTGAAGATCCCTCTATTCTAACCTGATAAACATAATTATATACATTAATGAATGCATGTTTATAAACCTTTATTCATATTATTGAATTAACGTGTACACACCTATGAAGAAGCCTTATCATGTTGACTTGATGTGTTGTTATTGCATTTTCTGAAGTTATGACCTTAAAGACCACATTTTTGACATTTATGCACTTGCCCTTTCTGACTCAATCTGTTAAGATTTTTCATCATCTTCAACTCATCTTCCTGTTTTCTTACTGCAATTTTTGATCTACCGGGCATAATTCTTTTAGGTGGAGGATGTATAAACTCAATATCACTTAAAGGCCAGCAAATTTCACCTCGTATTGGTTGTAACACATATTCATACAAACTCAAGAACTTATCTTTCCAACAACATGAATCAACGAATGTCTCAACCCTTTCTCTTAAGTGATGGATTGCACTAATTGCATGGATATCCATATTGTTAATAGTGTGCCCTAGGCCAATGAACATTTGTGATTCATGTATTGACATTATGATTTGTTAATAATATATTATGAGGTAT
>JANVCL010000025.1:2960-15690 GCA_026546855.1 Erythroxylum incrassatum | reverse complement strand
TTTGCAGTGTCTTGGAATCCGAAAAAGAAGCAATCCACCCACGCAAATAAGGTATTTTCGTTAATCCTTCGTGTTTTTGATTATACGTGATGTTCTTGTATGGTCTTTTCCGCAGCGTATTTTGAATACTCGGACCGTACGCGATCCAACACATATAGGTCTCATGCCCGATAACTACATGTATGTTGTCTACCAATCCTGACTATATGCCTCCCATTACCCTTTAAAACTTCATAACCACCATCTCCATTCCATACAATTCTCCATTGCATTGCTTCTTTCTTGTTCTTCTCCAACTTCTTCATTATGTTTGGTGTTATATCATGCTTCCACCCAAATATAAAATGTTTCCTCTCAGCATGCATCCTCATAACTATTATTCTAATAGCCTCTATCATGCTAATCATTGCCTTCTCCCTAACTGGTAGAATCCACCTATTGAAGGTTTCGGTCATGTTTTGGTCAACAATGGAACATTGATGACATTTGGCCCACCTCTCTTTCAGATACTCAAGCAACGCTATAACAAATCCAAGGCTTATTTTGTCAAACCTCTTTAGACCAATTCTAAAACTACTTTCTTAGGTCCTTTCTCTTCCAATTTGTAGACCAATTGTGATATATATGTCTTGCATACATATGATGATCAACATTAGGCAAAGTGCCTTAACAACCTTAACTAATTCCTACAACAAATAAAAAAAAATATCAGATCATATTTCATTGCTACATGTATGTGATGTTATAAACTTTATAACATAACATACTTATAGCGATGAGCTTTCTTGATTTTTTGATAATTTTAACTTAATTGCTGACTGAGGATTGCTTGCCTTCAACTCGTTTACATATGCTTGCAACTTTGCATATTCAACAATAGAATTTGTTGCTCTTTCTTTCCTCAATCTCTTCTTTACTCTTCTACACATGCTTGAATTTACAAAAATATTGAGCTTCGCTCTACATTCTTCCACCATTTTCTTTGTTATTATACTAGGCTTCTCCAAAGTATATCCTTAAAATGTCTCATCAAGAATTTTGCAGAAACCAATTTAGCTTTTTTTTAGTGAAGCAAAAGTGATTAGAATTATATGTTTTCACCCTGTAACATCTCTCATTCTTATCATATGCAACATACAAAACCTATAGGCATTCATCCACATAAGCATACCTAATCTGATTACTCTCACACTTTTTTAACCTAGCATTGTATCCTACACGTACTGCATAATCAACAGTAGTATCTTTAAATTCTTTTGCAGTCTCGTACTCCATTCCTAACCTCCACTCATGTCCAACCTCTGCAATATTATCCCTAAAAGTTACGTTGGGTCTATATAAAGCTTCACCTACCTCCTCTAAACTAGGATATTCATCAGTGCTAATAGGATTACCACAATCTGATTAATCAATTTCAATTGGATGATGATCATATGGAATGTCAACATAGAAGTTTGATTCAAACTGTGCACTCTGTACCTTCACATTTCTGCACCATCTCCCTCTAAATTCTTATCAAATTGTACACCTTCTCCCTCAAAATTTTTATCCATTTGTGCACCTTGTCCCTCCAAATTCTATTCCATTTATGCACCTTCTCCCTCCACATTCTCATTCGTTTCTGCATCCGGCCCCTCCATGTTCTCATCATCATCATCAATAACATGGATAGGTGTGTCTACATGATGAGTTACATATACATCAAGAATCCCATGTATTTGCATTTGGTTTGCTAGCCTAATACAACTTTCATTTGAGTTGATAACTTTCAATTATGTCCTTAAAGTTTAACAGGTTCTCTATAATATGCCTTATCAATTTTTATCATACCCCAACTCCATTCCCATCTCATTTATTTGTCTATAATTAACAAAGTTAACATCAAATTTGTCAAATGTAGTAATATCCCCACCAACATATGTCAATTCAGGCTCCAACATAAAATTTCCACCATGAAAAAGCCATATACTTCCATATTGAGCCATTAAAATCTACAAACATAAGTGTACACCTAAGTTTAAATGATAAAAGCAACGCAATCATTCAAAAAACAACATGTTCATTATCATAAAATGTTCATAAATCCATTAATGCACCATAGTTCATTCTTGTAGATTTCAATAGTACCATATTTGCTTTAAAAGTTAAAGTGAATCTTAACATAAGGGAACCATAAAGCATGTAACTTATTGGATTGACAAATGTAAGAGTTTTTCAAGGATTATCATAAAAATGATTATATCCGGAACTACTCTATGAAGATTGATTTCCATAAAGCATGTAACTTATTTGATTGGCAATTCTTGTTACAATATCTATATGAATCCCTTTATTCGTTTATTAAATTGAGCAATGCATCATTACTTATTAACGGTGAGGTTATACAACTTATTAAAGGAGCTAAAGCAATCATATAAGGAGATACCTTTCCTTTTGTTTAATTTTTACACTGAAGTTCTTGTAAGGCTAATTAATCATAATATAAGGCAAGGGGACAACTTTATGTTTTAAAGCATGTTTAAACAATTGGGAATTTTTAGTCTTTCCTTTGCTAATGACCTGATTCCTCTTTATGGAACTAACCCTAACTTAGTTTTTTTTGTCTAATCAACTCTCTCAACTCCTTTAACGAACTCTCAAGTCTAACTATCAACAAAGACAAAAGCCACCTTATGGTTTCAATAAGTACTGAAGATTTATCTCTTTAGGCTTATTAAAACTTCTACTGTTAAGAGGATCTCTTATAATATATGATGTAGAAGAGAAATGAGCATTAGAGTAACAATTGTCTTTTATTTACTGTTAAGGTACAACTTATTATCTCTATTTAGAACAACTAATTATCATTGAAATCCTCTCTCAAGGGCTCATTTATCTCAAATCCTCTCTGCAAACTTTGTAACTTGATACCTGAATCCATTAACCACCTCCTCTTTAAATGTTTATATACTATTGCTTTTTGCTTAAGCTTTTAGCTAGCTTGTAATCATTTCTATCAATAAACAGAATAGGAAAGGATCATTCAATGGAAAATCATCCTCATCAGCTCTCTGTAGATAATCATTCATTTTTAAAGATTACTTCTAGATGCACCATTATTCAATATGGAGGAAAAGGAAAGTATTTTTGAAAGCTAGCAATAAAAAACTCATGTCAACAATAAAAGGAACTTGTCTTTGATAAAATATCTTGTTATAATAAGATGTCAGGAAGTAAACATTTCCAAAATTTTATGTTGTATGTTGAATATATAAGGCAATCAAAATGTTTTTTTAGAGTTTTATGATATGCCTCCTTGCTTCTGGTTTTAGTTTCCTAGTTAGTATCAGGTGTAGCATATATGTTTATTGCTCTTTCTCCTTAGGTTATAGATTGTTAGTTACAAAGCTAGTTAATTAATTGTTTTGGGTCCTTTTCTAGGTGAAGGAGCATGTGCATACTACAAAACATCTAAAACACAACAACAAATATTATGTGACCACAATGGGGACCAGAAAGCAACCAAACAAACATATCACACCCATCAATAAACTAACGACAACAACCATTATCTAACACACATATGTGCAGCCCATAAGAAGGAAGCATCCCAAACATACAAAAATACCTAACCGACAATAATAGTCAAATCTAACATACCTCAGTTAATTCAACACACTTTGATGCTCATGACTTCTCTTGGGAGTTGTTGACCACTACGTTGTGCGAATGGTGCTTATATTGACCAACTTCATTGTCAGTGACCAATAACGATGGAGAACAATGGCTGATTATCAGAAGCTTGCTGAAGATACGATGACACGGTTCCAAAACACTATTGCATTCATATGTTTCATTAATTATTAAATTTTTGTTAACTTAATATTTGTTAAATTAATAATAATTGTTTTATTCAACTAATGACATGATTAAGTTTTGCTAGCGTTAACAAATTAATTAGTAATCTAATCCTACTTAAGGTTTGTTTAACGTTTAATATAAATGATGGGTCCCACTCTTAACAATAAAATAAAAATTAAATTAAAATATGGGTCCCACTAGCCACGTGAAGTGGGCCCACTCATTTGAATAAAATAATATTTGTTAGGTATCAAGCAAGGATGTTAATGGGTCGGGCTCGGGCTGACCGGCTCATAGCTTGGCCCAGCCCAACCTTATATATTTTTTGTTAAAAAGTTAAAAAATGATGTCGTTTTTGACGTCCTAGTCTGTTCGCAGGCCGGGTTAGCCTGAGCTGGACCCGTGGCCCAGTCAACCCTGCCAAAATTGACATTCCTACTGTAAGGTCAGTAATGGTTTGAAATTACCGTTAGTGTGGGGTTAAACTTTAACGTTTTTCCAATTTTTTGGGTTAGAATTATTCACATTATGATTAAACTTGTCTTTAGTGAAAAAATTAAGGTCAAAAAGTGGCCCATTTGTCTAAAGAGATATGATAGTATGTCGTCATCAAATTCTGTAAGTAAGAAATGATAATATGTCGTCGTCTAATTCCTGTAAATAAGAAATGAATAAATAACTTCATTGTAAAGATACTCTTGTTAAAAGGAGAATTATTGAAGCTAACGTCAGTAATAGCCGTTGATGAAGGTCTAAAAGAATAACAACTAAATCAATTTGTTCTTTCCTATCTCTAGTTCTCTTCTCTCTTCTTTTCCTGTCTCTGTTCTTGATATATTCGGTAAACGTAACCACCATTCTCAACTCCCATCTCCATTTTCATTCACAAATTGCATCGTAACAAAGTGATACCAAAGCATCGATTCTCATAATGGGGTAGCTGAAATGGAGGAGTGATGGCAGAAGGGACTAGATCACATAGTGTGAGGAAGCTATAATAGAATCTGAGAAATCAGATCCCGGAGATGGATGGAAAATATGGGAAAACAATCGAAGAATTGAAGGAGTTGATTATGTAGGTATGTTCAAGTCGTGGAACTGTAGAGGAAAATAGAAGGGTACTACTATAAACAAATTGTAATGAATTTCAGATGAATAATGGGTATACCCTTCCTACAGCTACAAGATTTATCAAGATTGAAGTTCACTGTATTTAATGGAGAAGGCTTACTTGGATTTTTAAGAGCGAACAATTCCTTATGTTGGATCGAGTTCTTGCTGAGTTAAAAAGTGAGAATTGCAACGATGCATTTGATTGGAGAGGCTTTATCCTGGCATCAGTTATGTATAAGAAACGTAATGACTATGGACCCATTATTTGGGATGAGTACCTTATAGAATTGGAGCAGAGATTTGGCAAGTCCAAATTAGCCGATCCATTTGTAGAATTGGAGTTGAAACATACTTCATCTATGAAGGATTATTGTGCAAAATTTGATTCTTTATCATATAAATATGTGATGCCCGAAACCTATATAGTAAGCTTGTTCTTGAAGTGATTAAAACTGGAGATAAAGTACTTAGTTAAGTTGTTTAATCCAAGGGCTCTCCAACAAGCTTTTGAGGCTGCCAAAAAAAAACAAGTATTATACCAACTTTGCGCAACTGCGTATAGGGAACAATAGAGGAATTATCAAACAGGACTGCAAGGAACAAATTCAATAATGAAACGTCAGCAGGGGTTATTGCCTAGACCTACAAGTGCTGGAAATAATGTCAAAGTAACAAAAGCAACAAGCAACAAGGAGATTGACGATAGAAGAGCTAAAGGATTATGTTTTTGGTGAGATGAAAAATTCACACATGGACATAAATGCAAGAAGTAGGAGTTTCATAAATATGTAATATAAGAAGATGAAGAAGAAGTTGGGGAATTATAGGAGATCATATGTGATAATCAATATGCAATTTCCATGCAAGCGATAATAGGTACAATCTCTACAGTGTATAAACAAATGAGAGTGAATGGAGTTCTTAATGAAAGAATGGTTTACATGCTTATTGATAGGGATAGTACAGATAATTTCATAGATGGGGCGATGGTTAAAAAGGAAGATGGATTATTAGAAAACATTGAACCAATGATGATTTTAGTAGGAGGGGGATTAAAAATTTGGTGTAATCAAAAGTATAAAAACATGAAATGCATGACAAATGGTCATGAATTTCAATCTAATGATTGAGGAGCTGATGGATGAACTTGGAGGACCAAGAATTTTTTCAAAGTTGGACCTTAGAGTAGGATATCGTCAAATTATAATGTTTGATGGCGATATTCAAAAATTATTTTTAAAACTCATAAAGGGAAACTTTTCTGAGTTTGATGAATTTTATTTTTAAGTCATTCTTGAGTATATTATTATTATTATTATTTAATGACACATTAGTATATAGTTCCTCTTTGCAGCTTCACATGGAGCATCTTCAACAAGTATTACACCTATTGAGGAAGTAACAATTATTTGTTAAGAAATCAAAGTGTTGTTTTGAAGTTGAGCGAGTGGAGTATAGGGGATATTTCATATTGGTTGAGGGAGTTTCAACAGATCCTAAAAAGGTTAAAGCAGTATAGAAATGGTCTCTTTCAAAAATATTGAAATAGCTTAGGGGATTTTTGAGGTTGACAGGTTACTATCGAATGTTCATCAAGAATTATAGTCAAGTTAGCAAACCACTGACAACATTATTGAAGAAAAATGCCTTTAAGTGGCAAGGGGTAGCCCAAACTGCTTTCGTAGATCGACATTACCATATTTTAGTAAAACATTTATGGTTGAAAAAAATGTGTCTGAAACAAGATTAAGAGCGGTTTTGGTGCATGATGGCCATTTTCTAGTGCATGAAAGGCTTTATCAAATAAATATCGCCATCTATCTACGTACAAAAAGGAATGATTGGCCTTGGTAATAGGTATTAGACATTGATCACATCACTTAACAAGGAGGAAATTTATAGTACAAACAGATCACAAAAGTTTGAAGTATTTATCAGACCAAAAGATTAATTCACCATTCCAACAAACTTGGTTACCAAAGCCACTAGGATTTGATTTTGAAATCAAATATTAGAAGGGAAGTAAAAATACATTGGTGAATGGATTATCTCGCATAAGTAGTGGTGAATTATACACGATGATAGTTTCTCATATTTAAACATATTTAATGGTTGAAGTTAAGAGCAGTTGGAGTACTGGTGCAAAGTTATCTCAGTTGGTTCAGAAATTGAAGCAAAGTGAGTTTCATGATTCTTGCTACACTTGGAATAACAAATTATTATACTGGAAGGACTTTCTGGTATTAGGAAACAATCCTTCATTACAATGAAAAATAATATCATTATTCCATGACATACTGATAAAGGAACATTCAAGATTTTTGGCTACTTACAAGAGATCGGCCTTGTATTTTTTTTGGCAGTAAATGTAATCACATGTAAGTGAGTATATTAGAGCATATGAAACTTATCATAAAAATAAGTACGAACCCATAGTTCTTCCTAGCAAGCTGTAACCATTACCATTTCTAAAGCATGATTGGAAAAATATTAGCTTAGACTTCATCGAAGGGTTAACTAAATCTGATAGGTATAGTGTCATTTACATTGATTGATCGTTTCTCTACATATGCTCACTTTATGCCATTAGCTTATCCATATTCAACTGCCAAAGTTGCTTAGGTGTATCTCAATTCTGTATATAAACTACATGAGCTCTACCTTTCGCGTATCATCATCAAATCAACGACCAAACGGAGTTGCTTAGTAAGACTTGGGATACTTACATTGTATGGTTGGTGATTGCCTTTAGAGTTAGAGTAAATTCTTGGTACTTACAACAATAATGTGCATTTTGAAGGAGGTAGGTATTGATACAACTCATTAAGATATGGAGATGAGAAAGTAGAACGCTAAAAAGGGTAAAATGACGCGGAACCCCTAGAATCTACTTAATTAGGAACCCTTTGATCGATCGGATTAAAACCCCAACCCAGGAATTCAAAGTTGTTAGAAGATCCTTCTACGCCTTGACCCAAGATTAACAATGCTATCAGAAACCAAAACACACAAAGATATCAAAAGAAAGCCACAAGCAATCTGACTAATCACTTGATAAGTTCGTAAAGTCGGTTTGTAGAGAAATTCAGGATTGAATCCCTCACAAAGAGACCTAAAAATATTATCAATGTAATGTACCCTATGAAGTGTAGAGAAACTACCTTTTAAAGTCTCAAAAAGTGGGCCAAAAAAACGAAAAACCTAGCTAGAAAAACAAAACGTCACTTAAGAGGTTGTGATAATTTTCCTGCAGAACGTCCTTTAGTAAATTGAGCATATCTTGGGGTACAGACCTCTGATTAAGGCGCATCTTATACCGTTGGAAAGCTAAGACAAAAATCTACAACTTTCATGTTGAGCAGTTGGGCTGATTCGACTTGAATCAATGTCAAAATTTCAGCCTAATTCAGAACACATGAATAGTGTTATTGCCTTGATGTTATTGATTGTAACTTGATCTCCAAAGGCATTTTCTTCATCAACCATGGTACATATAGGCCCACCAAAAGCTTCTCTAAGCCTCTTAGCATTAGCACGAGTAATCGGTCCTTTTGGCATGGTCAACGATTCATCCGATAGTTGACTTGTCTTTCGACTCTCTCTTGAGCTCACATCATAAAAGTGATGAAAAAGATGATGAAGAAGACAATATCAGATACGATAAAGAGATGAAATAATACATCGTCATTTAATTCTTATAAATAAGAAATGCATAATTGTTGAGAGTTTTTCAATTAATTAAATGTGACTTCTTCAGTAGTGGTGAATGTAAGGGATGTCTTGGAAAGACAAACGAATGTTTTTGTTGGTGAACCAAATATGAATTTAATCCTTACTAATTATAGTTTTAAATAACGCAAGTTTTAGGTTCATTGGAGTTTTCTAAAGAAAGTTATAACTATTTTATTAAAGGTTGCTTAGATATAATGCCTGTTGTTTAGAATTCTATACTATACACTTTTTAATTAATAACTTATATTTAGGCCAATAAAAAGACTTGTAATAAGTTATTATAAGATGGACATAAGAAGTTGAAATATAGAAATAAAATTTTTTTCAATTAACCATTTCTTTTCTTTTTCCTCATCTGTATTAAGAATCTATACTTGTAACTTACTATAGCTTCCAACAAATTAGTATCAGAGTTTTATTTAAATGATGACCAAAACTAATAACACCTTCCAATACCCACAACTGACTAAAATAAGCTATGATTGATGGGTGTTGCACATAAAGGCTATAATTGGGTCTTATAGCTTATAGGACCTTGTCGAGAAGGGATATGAAGATCCCACAGATAAGGATACTACAACTATGACTAAGCTAGAAGCTTGGCAATGAGCAAAGAAGAGAGAAAAAAGTGCACTTTATTCATCAAGGGCTAGATGATGATATGTTTGAGAAGATAGCTAATACGACAAAAGCCAAGGATGTATGAAAAATTTTAAATACTTCCATGGTTGGAGTTGATAGAGTGAAGAAGGTATGGTTCCAAATTATAAGGGTTGAGCTTGATCAATTTTGATGAAGAAGAGTGAGTTTGTAGCATATTATTTTACTCGAGTATTAGCGGTGGTGAATCAAATGAAGTAGCTCGATGAAAAGATGGAAGATACAAAAGTAGTAGAGAAGATTTTGCGATCTCTCAACATGAAATTCAATTATGTGGTAGTGGCGATTAAAGAATCGAAGGACATAGAGTCCATGAACATTGACGAGTTAAATGGATCGTTATTAGCTTATGAAGAAAGAATGAAGAGGGTCCAACAAGAACCAATGAAGCAAGTTTTGCAAGCAAACTTTTCCTTCAATTATAAGGAAAATGATAGAGGAGGAAGAGTTTAAGGTCACGGTAAAGGTTGAGGATGTGGCTGAGAATGTGGTTACGATCAAGAAAAAGGTGGGAAAAATTCATTTCATGAAGGTGGAAATAGGAGTTCTCAAAGGGTCTTAGATGAGGAAGAAATAATAATTGGAGAAAGAATAAAAGCCAAGTATAGTGTTATGCATGTGGGAAGAATGGTCACTATTATTAGGAATACCAAACTAAAAGTTGTCATGAGGAGGCGAACTTTATTGAGCACAAAGAGGTGGAAAGTAATGCTCTTTTGTTTTCTCAAAAGGAAGAGTTCATAGAAAAAGACGTCACGTGGAATCTCATCAATAGTGCAAGCAACCACGTGATAGGGGACAGATGCAAATTTATGGAGTTGGATACAAAAGGTGACTAGGAATGTTCAATATGGAGATGATACAAAGGTAGAGATTAAGAGAAAAGGCTCAATGATTTTGGCCATGAAGGATGGAGACCATAAACTGCTCAACAATGCCTACTACATCCCAAAAATGAAGAGCAATATTTTGAACATCAACTAACTTTTAAAGAGGGAGCCAAAAGTGAAAATGGAAAATAATTATTTGTAGTTTTGAGATCAATATGATAGACTTGATGCTAAAGTTGTCATGAAAAAGAATCCAATATTCATGTTAAATATGAAACCAACATAAGTGAAGTGTTTACAAGCTTGTGTCAAAGATCCTTCATGGATTTTGCACATGAGATTCAGAAACCTCAACTTTGAAGGGCTTAAAATGTTAGGAGCAAAGAATATGGAGAAAAGAGTTCCCAAAATCAACCATTCGAATCAATTATGCAAGGCATGCATATCCAGAAAATATGCAATAAAGAGCTTTTCAAAGGTATCATTTTCACTAGCAGCTAAGCCTCTACAACTTACACATGCAAATGTGTGTGATCCTATCAAGAAATAATCTTTCAGTAAGTGCTCATATTTTGTGTTCCTCATTGAGGATCACACGAGGAAGACTTGGGTTTATTTTTTGAAGAATAAGAGGGAAGTTTTTAAGACATTTAAAAAATTAAATCTTCTTGTTGAAAAGGAAATTGGATAAAAAAATTAAAGCTCTAAAAATTGATATAGGTGGATCGTTCACTTTTAATGAATTCAAGGTCCTTTATAAGAAAAATGATATTCAACATCCTATGAAAGTCCTAAAAGCACCACAACAAAATTCGGGTTTTAGAGAGAAAGCATAAGATAATTCTTATCATGGCGAGGACGATGCTAAAAAGTAAAAAATATGCCTAAGGAATTTTGGGTTGAGGCAATTTCATATGATGTTTATCTCTTGAACCATTCATCGACAAAGAGTTTGGAGATAATAACCCCTCAATAAGCATGAAGTAGATGGAAACCAAGTATGAGGCACTTAAGAGTTTTTTAATCTATTAGCTATGTTCATGTCTCCAAACAAGAAAGGACGAAACTTGATGATAAGAGCAAGAAGATGGTGCTCATTGGTTATGTCGAGAACCCTAAAGAGTACAAATTCCGTTCATAAGAAAGTTGTGATTAGTAGAGAAGTGGAGATTGAGAAAGATGCCTCATAGGATTAGAGTGTTTAAGAAGAGAGATATAGTTTTCCTCCATATTTAGGAGAAGAATGTCAAGGTGCAGGTAGTCTGCATCTAAAGAATTAATTACTGAGCTAGGTATTTGAGAGTAAAAAATTTGTTAATTTGAACGGATGAAGGGATAGTCTCAGGTAGACAATTTCTATGGGGCGTAGGCCTCCTAAAAGGTAATGGAGGCATGCAAAATTTTCCTCAAGCCAAACGAATTTAGGGATTTGTTCGAAATTTTTAATAACTTGATTACTAATAATAAGGTGAATTATTTATTTGTTATTTTGTGCCATTTCTATTATTTCGGGTGCAATTGCTAAATCAGCCCAATTCCCTCTTCATGTATGGTTACTGGATGCCATGGAAGGGCCTACTCTTATTTTAGCTTTGATACATGTTGTTACCAGAATTATGGGTGTATTCAATACTTCCCAATAAAAGTGGAATTGATCTATGGTCGAGTTCACCCAAAATGGGAATGGGCTAAGGTTATGAACTTATAATCTATAATATGATAATCAAGTTGATTCCATAATTATAACTTCATTTCATACCGGACCAGACCATAACAAGTTCAGCAACAGATCCAAAAATCTTGGTGATTTTCTCTATCTTCTATCTAATGAACGAGGAATCTGTTTTGATATCGTTCACTCTATAACCACTCCTAAGTATATGTTTCAACAAGAATTACACAAGAGTAAATTGAAACAATAGAAATCTCTGCTAAAATTCCCACTCGTAACCTAATAGATAAAGTACATTACATAATTCGCTTAAGGGATTGGATCTTGTATAATTCCTAAGAAATTCTTCGATTTCTTTTAGAAGTAAATGATTATTCATCTCCTTCTCACCTTTCGTGAATAGACGAGTAATTTCCTTTTCTTAGAACCGTACTTGAGGGTTTCCTACCTTATATGGCTTCACAGTTAATTGCCCTAAAAGATTTGAACTAAAGAATTTGTGTTTAACTTAATCATTATATAATGAAGGACGAGAAATATTTATAACAGAAAGCCAATGAACACTTATTTGATCTTGATCCTTGTGGAGTGAAATAGAATTCACACTTTTCTTTTGATCATACAGAATTGCCAACAATTTTTTTCGTTTAAAAAACTTGAAATTGATAAATCCATAGATCTAGAAATCCATTTCAGATAATTGAACCTTCTTAAACTGTTTCCTTTTAATTGAAACTTTAAATTCATGAGTAGTCTACTTCCCTTTGAATGATGAATTTGTAGTACCTTGGAATTCATAAGAGATTTGTTGGATCCCGATCCCGGAGCCCAATCGAACAGTACTGGACCCCGTTACCGAAAACCTAACTATTCAGAACGGAAA
>JANVCL010000020.1:0-11694 GCA_026546855.1 Erythroxylum incrassatum | reverse complement strand
GTTGATCCTTCTAATTTCTTCAGGAATGAGCAAAGTGTACCCCCTGCTCTCTCCTAAGTTGGTGAAGAAATAATAGGAATTTACTTACTACGTAATGCAGCGATGAATCTACTGCTTTGTGTCTGTTTGTGACATTTGGGTCTAATAATTGGTCTTGTACTCGTACCAACAAATTAATAATAATATAGAGTCTTCTTTGTTCTAATTAAATTTTAATTAAAACGACATGTTTAATCTCGATTCAATGTTACTTTAAATGTATAATAAAGTCAAATCTAGACTCATCTATTACTATTCATGTTAAAAGTTATATATTAATTACATAAATTAAAGCTGTCAAACTTAAGACTTCTTGCAAAGTTATCATTAATCCTTGACAATTAATATAAAGTGCAACATCAATCAATTATATTGACTTCAAATAATGTATAAAATTATTTAATAAATTAAAAATGTATTATAAATATGAAATTATTATTTATTAAAATTTTTTATTTAATGTATAATATGAAATGTAATATGTATATATATAAAATAGTTACGCGAAAGTCAAGTTTCCATAAAATATATACTAAATTAAATCATTTTAATTAGTTTTAATAATAATAATGATAATAATAATTAATTTTTTATTAAATTTTAGTAAAAGTATAGCTATTTAATTGTCAAAAAAATTATTTGATATAAATAAATTAGATTTATATGGGAATTATATAACGCTTACTAATAATTGAAATTAATGAAATTAATCTTTTATATTTTTGGACCCTAATGACTATTTTTAAATTTGCACAAAAATCTTATATAGTTCTAGGTTTTTCCGTTTTAATTTTAACTTTTGATTATTACTACAAAATTAAATATAATTTTAAATAAAAAATAATTTGTTCAAATTTGAGAATACAAAATGAATTAAGCTCAAATTAGCTTGATCACTTAAGATAAAATAATATTATTTTATTCTAAATTAAAGTAAATTTTGATTGAGTTAAAAAAAATTTAATAAAAAATTAACCGATTTATCATATTAAAAATTTTATATTAATAATTTAAGTTAAGATTGTTAAACCTAAGATTTCTTGCAAAATAATGCTAATTGGCCAGAGAAATAAATTAATTTAGTAAAATATAAATAATATCAATTAAATTAAAATTTTAATATATATGAACGTATTTTACTATTAATTGACATAAATTTCAACATGAAGAGGATATATGTCAAATAATATGTAAAATAATAAATAAATAAATTTCTTCATTATTATTATAAAAATATTATTATAAAATACTAGTCTGTATGGGTTACCGGAATTTATCGGGGAGGACTAGAGAACTAACCACCGGTGGAAGACGAAGGAGGACAACTGGAGACCACGTCGACGGCGAGGAGGGGACGACGAGACGAGATCCGAGAAGGGAGGACCGGAGGAGTAGCGGCAAGGAGAAGAAGGAGAAACCGAAGAAGAGAAAAGAAGACCGAAGCAGAAGGTAGGGGTGGGGGGAGGTGCGGGTAGATTTTTTAGGTTTAACTTTTCTTTTTTTGCAATTTGGTCCCTGGAGAAGTCAAAATTTTCTGAAATGGTCCGAAAGGTACTGACCGGTACCGACCGAAATTTTCAACCGGATTTTTAATAGCCGTATCGGTTCCGTTTTTCGGCCAGTACGGCACGGTACTCACAACACTGATCTTCGGTATTCTTTTCTTTTCTTTTTTTTCTTCCGTACACCCTTTATACTTCTTTAATTATTAATGTCAATTTATCTTTAAAAATTTTGGTAAAATGTAAATTTTTATAGCAGTAAAGGAAAAGACAAATATTGTTGGCTTGCTTATGCTTATGTTTGGAAGCATTGACTTTTATGAATTTCTTTTCGTATATCACATTTATATTTAAATTCTTTTAAGAATACTAAGAAAAGAAGAAGAAATAAGTATTTGTTTCTAATCTCAATCATATTAATATAAAATTTGTTTGTATTTGATATTTGTTGATAAAAATAATATAAAATAATAATTTTCATGTTTAATAAAAATCTAATAACATAATTATATCTACAATTACATATATTACAATTACATATATTATATAAGGAAAAATAATTTCTTATTTTAATTAATATTGTATTGATTACTATAAGATATATTGGTATGAGAATGTTATCTTTTAAAATTTTAAATTGTCATAAAATTTTAATTAAGACACATTTTAAATTAATTTTAAATTGTAAATAATATATTTAGAGGATGAACTACTGTATCTTTATTTTGTATCAAAATATTTGCATTCATTTATTACAAAATAAAAATACATATTTATTTAACGTATTTCAAACTTGAACATAGCAAAGATTTAAATATAGTTATGTAATGAAATTTTACAAAATAATTAATAATAAAAGAAATTGTTTTTGTTTTTGTTTCAAGTTTCACTTCTAGTTAATTGTTTCCTTGGTACAAACTCTTAGAGAGCTATGAATGTTTATTATTCTTTTTATTTGATGTTTTGATGTAATATTATTTAAGTTTAATTACCAAAAAAGTTCAAACTTTTGTCATTTTTTTAATTATAGCTCAAACTTTAAAAAGTAGCAATAAAATGCTCAAATTTTAAATTTTTTTCAATTCTAGCTCAACGTTAATCTCACCGTTATCTTTACTGACGTAACACTGCCACGTGTCAAGGAACTCTCATTAAATTCTAATCATTGAATTGACATCATTTTATTATAAAATTAAAACGACATCGTTTCAACAAGAGAAAATCACACATCTCAATCTGTAACTTAAATCCATCGTTCTCATTCATACATTCATTTATAGACCTTCTACATAAAAAACAACCGAGAACGTCAAGAGCTAATAGAAGACTGTTGGCATATTTCAGGAAATCTTGGCACAACTCAAAATGCTCTTCTGTAGGGCAATAGTTCTTAAAAGCTTTTGAGCGCACAAGCTGGATTGCTTCTTCATTATCCAACAACCTATATATTTCCTCAACTCTATGGCATATCAATAAATGCTCATCTCTAGTTATTATGATTATCTTACTTCCATTGCCCAACCATTCATTTGTTCCTGCTGATGATTTTAATCCTTTCAGTTTATCTACATGATCAAGAACAATTAAGAACCCTCTTTAACATAGTCTGTGCTTCAGTGCTTGATCTTATCCATTCTTTCATAGATATCCCATATTCTCAGGTACTTGTCTCACAAGGTTTGATGAAGAAACAATTTTTGTAAATGAGCAAGTCCACGTTTTTCATTAGTTTCCCTCATATTTGGAAGAAAGCAGCTGGAAGATAGTTTCTTGAAGGCAACAATAGTTGTCTTCCCAATTCCTCTCATTCCCCAAATCCAAACAATGCGAACATCGTCCTTCCTCTCAACATCTAAGAATGAAGTTAGTTTCTCCGTACGTGAATCCATTCCAACAAAATCCTTGGCCAAGCTAGAGATTCTGTTACTTGATTTTCCTAATTAGCTTAATATCTCTTCAATAACTTAGGAATTTAGGTTACAAATTGAAGAGTGTGACGTCATTTCAATAATCAAAGTTACTTTTGTTAATTACCCTGACGTGTTCGATTAATAAGGATCCCTTAACACGTGGTAATACTACGTTAACAAAGATAACAGTAAGATTAACGTTGAGTTAGAATTGGAAAAAAAAAATTAATATTTTATTGCTACTTTTAAAAGTTCAAGCTATAATGAAAAATTGATGAAAATTTTTAGACGACAATTTTGACAAAAGGGTGAAAACTAAAGTTGATCCTTCTAATTTCTTCAGGAACGAGCAAAGTGTGGCCCCTGCTCTCCCCTAAGTTGGTGACGAAATAATAGGAATTACTTATCATGTAATGCAGTGATGATTCTACTGCTCTGTGTCTGTTTGTGAAATTTGGGTGTAATAATTGAGAGCGGATCTTATGTCTATCTAATGCTATTCTATCCATCTCTCTCTAATTCCTAAAACGTTCTATTCAAAGAACATTCCTCACTTTCTTTTTTATTTTCTTTTGCTTCCGTTACAGTACCAACGCATCTTTTAATGTCTCCACCGTTTCCTTAGATAAAGGGTCTTCTGTGCGACCCAATATAATAATAAAATTAATCAAATTTTAATTTAATTTAATACTTTTATAATTTATAAATTAATTAAACAATTTTAATAAATTAAACAATTTTAAATTTTAATTATTTAAAAATAAAAATAAAATAATAAAAAATTAAAATATGTGTCATAAGTATAACATAAGTGTCACCCCTATAACACAAATTAAAAATAAAATAAATTCCACAGAAGTGTCACGCCTCATGTAAATAATTATTTTGGTTTTTATTTTTTATTATTTTAATTTTAATTTTTTATAAAAATAATAATAGTATAATTAAAATTAAATTTTCATTTGTTATAAAATAATAGTAGCATAACTAAAGTTAAATTAAATTTTAATTGAATTAAATTTAATTTTTTAAAGTTAAAGGATTGATTTAAATTTTTTATAATTTAATTTTCAAATTTTAAATAAAATTTTAAGATAAAAATTTATTAAAATTTTTTAAAAGTTATAAATTATAAAAAATATTAAATTGAATTAAAAATTGATTAATTTATTATTATTATTATTATATTAGCCCCCACTAAACAGAGGTGTGTAGCCTTCTTATAAGGAAATGATGGAAAGATTGAAAGCTGCGTTGGTTGTGAAAAGGAGGCAAAGGAAAATAAGAAAGAAAGTAAGGAATGAACTGAGCAGCATTAGATAGAAGATTCGGTCTTCTAATAATTGTTCTCGTACCTACAAATTAATAATAATATAGAGTCTTCTTTGTTATAATTAAATATTAATTAAAGTGACATTTTTAATCTCGATTCAATTTTACTTTAAATATATAATAAAGTCAAATCTAGACTCATCCATTTACATAAATTAAAGTTGTCAAACTTAAGACTTCTTGCAAAGTTATCATTAATCCTTGACAATTGATATAAAGGGCAACAACAATCAATTATATTGACTTCAAATATTGTATAAAGTTATTTAATAAATTTAAAATGTATTATAAATATGAAATTATTATTTATTAAAGCTTTTTTATTTAATGTATAATATATTAATATGACATTTAATGTGTATATAAAATAGTTACGCGGAAGTCAAGTCGATCTCTATAAAATATATAATAAATTAAAACATTTTAATTAGTTTTAATAATAATTAAATTTTAGTAAAAGTATAGCAATTTAATTGTTAAACACTTTTTATTTGATGTAAATAAATTAGATTTATATGGGAATTATTAACGCTTACTAATAATTGAAATTAATGGAATTAATCTTTTATATTTTTGGACCTTATGACTATTTTTAAATTTTTGCAAAAATCTTATATAGTTGTAGGGTTTTTCATTTTAATTTTAAATTTTGATTATTACTACAAAATTTAATATATTTTTAAATAAAAAAGTTAATTTGTTCAATTTTGAGACTAAAAAAATCGATTAAGCTCAAACTAGCTTGATCAATTAAGATAAAATAATATTGTTTTATTCTAAACTAAAAATAAATTTTGATGAGCTAAAAAATTTTAAATCAAAATTCTCCTTTAATCATTAATTTCAATCTTTAAAAAAGTTTCTCAAAATGCACTTTTTATTAGCAGCAAAAGGAAAAGACAAATATTGTTGGTTTGCTTTTGCTTATGCTCGGGAGAATATGACTTTTATGAAATTCTCTTCGTATATCATATTTATATTTAAATTCTTTTAAAAATATTAAGAAATTAGTACTTTGATCGTACTCTCACATTTTAATATCAAATTTCTTTATACTTGAGATTTGTTGACAAAAAAATATTTTCTTATTTTTATTAATATTGTATTGATTACTATATGATATATTGGTATGAGAATGTTATCTTTTAAAATTTTAAACTGGCATAAAATTTTAATTAAGACAAAACTATAATAAATTTTAAATTGTAAATAATATGTTTAGAGGATGAAATAATGTATCTTTATTTTTGTATCAAAATATTTGCCTTCATTTATTACAAAATAAAAATATCTATTTCTTTAATTTATTTCAATTTTGAACGTAGCAAAGATTTAAATATAGTTATGTAATGAAATTTTAGAAAATAATTAATAATAATTCTCTATGTTAGTGATATATTAATTACCCGAGAGCTTTAAAATTGTAATTGTTAGTTCTATAAAAATTAATGAATTTTGATAATAGAATAACATTCTCTTTTAAATTGGAATGAAGTTCAATGTTTTCATCTCTGATCTTCTTTTAATTTCATTTATATTTGATATATATGCTAAATTATATATATGCAATATAAAAATAATTGTAAATGTTTTTATTTTATGTTTCACTTTTAGTTGATTGTTTACGGAGTATGAACTCTTATTGTAAATTGTAATTCTTGGAGAGCTATGAATATTTATTATTCTTTTTATTTGATATTTTAATGTAATATTATTTAGGGTTAATTAACAAAAAAATCTAAACTTTTATCAAATTTTCAATTATAGTCTGAACTTTAAAAAATAGTAATAAAATGCTCAAATTTTTAATTTTTTTCAATTATAGCCTGAAATTAGTCTCAACGTTATCTTTTTGGCGTGACACTGTCACGTGTAAAGGACCCTCATTAAAGTCTAATTATTATTGAAATGACGTCGCTTTAACAAAAGAAAATTACACCTCTCAATCTGTAACGTCGTTTCAACAAAAGAAAATCACACCACTCAATCTGTAACCTAAATCCATCGTTCTCATTCATCCATTCATTTATAGATCTTCCACATAAAAAACAACCAAGAATATCAAAAGCTAATGGATGACTGTTGGCATATTTCATGAAATCTTGGCACAAATTTAAATGCTCTTCTATGGGGCAATAGTTCTTAAAAGCTTTTGAGCGCAGAAGCTGGATTACTTCTTCATCATCCAACATCTCAGCCTTATATATTTCTTCAACTCCATGGCATATCAGTAAATGCTCATCTATAGTTGTTATGATTATCTTACTTCCATTGCCAAACCATTCACTTGTTCCAGCTAATGATTTTAATTCTTTCAGTTGATCTATATCATCAAGAACAACTAAGAGCCTTCTTTAGCGTAGTCTGTGCCTGATCTCATCCATTCCTTCATAGATATTCCATATTCTCAAGTTCCTGTCTAACAAGGTTTGATGAACAAAGTTTTTCTTTTAAATGAGCAAGTCCATGTGTTTCATTAATTTCCCTTATATTTGGAAGAAAGTAGCTAAATTTAAATTGGCAAGACAATTCCTCGAAGGCAATTCTAGCAATAGTTGTCTTCTCAATTCCTCCCATTCCCCATATTTCAACAATGCGAACATCGTCCTTCCTTCCAACATCTAATAATGAAGTTGGTTTCTCCAAACGTGAATCCATTCCAACAAAATCCTTGGCCAAGCTAGAGAATCTGTTACTTGATTTTCTCAATTTGCTTAGTATCTTTTCAACCACTTAGGGATTTAGGTTACAAATTGAAGGGTGTGATTTTCTCTCGACGTCATTGAATTCATTTGAATAATCAGAGCCACTTCTGTTAATTACACTGACGTGTCTGATTAATGAGGATCCTTTGACACGTGATAGTTCTACGTTAGTAAAGATAACAGTGAGACTATTGTCGAGCTAAAATTGGAAAAAAATTAAAGTTTGAGTATCTTATTGCTACTTTTAAAAGTTCAGACTATAATTGAAAATTTGACGAAAGTTTAGGTTTTTTTGGTAATTAACCATATTATTTATTATATGATGAAATTGTAATATTTTAAATTTCTTTTATTTTATACTTGTATAATCTTTTTTATATTAATTATGGTTATCATTTATATGTCAAATATGTGAAAGGTAATGTTAATATAAATTAATAGATTGTTATTATTTTAATTTTTATTATCATGTTTTTACAGATATAGTTGATGTAAAATTATAAATTATATAGTATAATATATTGAAGGACTATTTTACAATTTTTAAAAATTTAGAAATTATTTTATAAATTTAAAAATTATCCAAAATAATATACCAACTTTTCGTTTTAATAATAATTATTAGAATATTTCTCTAATAATTACTAAAACTTAATTTATTCTTAAAAAAGGAACTAAGTAGTTTAATTTTTGTTTTAGTTAGTTTAGGTTGTACCTGTAGTCATTGGGGATGAGATCATCTGTTCCCAATTCTCTATGCCATCCTGTGCTATCTTCTTCTGTCCATATGTTTCACAATAAATAAATAGGAAAGTATTAAATATGAATATGGAAAATGTTGGCACTAGAAGGGCACATATAATCTGGAATAGACGATCTCAAGCCTAGTCATTGTGGGCCTCTCCTTCCCATCGAATCTTAAAACCAAGGTTTTAAAAATCAGACCGAATCGACCAGTCCGACCTGAAATAGTCTAAACCGGCCTGTTGTCCGGTTCGGTTTTATCTAACAAAAAAAACTGTCCCATTTACTATAGAATCGACGAATTTTTCAACCAACTGGTCCAACCATCCTGTCGATAAAAGGCTAGCTAATGTTGTTTCGTTCAGCCCAAACGCTCTTCTTGTTATATTCACTCTCTCTTCAGTCACCATGTCTCACTGTCTTTTTCCATTTATGTCCATCTTCACCAGATCTCGTCATCAACTTCGATTTCTGTCCATCTACCATCTTCGCCAGATTCTTAAAAAACGAGACTCTCTCTGCTTACTGCTACTGTCTTCGCTTCTCTGTCCTCTTCGTAGATCTCATCGCCTCCTTCTTTCGTAGGTAAATTTCTTGTCTACGCTTGCTTTTGCTTTGATTTCTTTTAATGATATTGCTAATTCTTGTTTGTATATGAGACCTGGACTTGTTGCAGTAATGTATCAATCTTTGGTTTTGTGATTTAGGTATTTCTGGGTAGTGTGGGACATGTGAGTCAGAGAGCTAGAAGGAATCGGACAAGCTCCACACCTTTGGACACTGTAAGTGAAGTCTAAATCAATTGTTCCTAAAACAGATTTGATGAATTTGGCTTTTGCAATCCTTATGGTTTCTTCTGGAACTTAGCAAAATGAGTTTTGAAATCCATTAAATGAGTTTTGGAACTAGCATGTGATTAATTTCGTGAAGATCCAACTCTCCAATTGAAATAATCCTTTGTCCCATTTGGAATGAGCAAGGATTGAGATTATTCTTTAAATGTTATAATTGTCTCTATGATGAGATAATATACTTTAGGCAGAGATGGGCAGAAGTTTCTCACAATTCATACCGTGCCTCACTATCTCTCTCTCTCTCTAAGATGTTTATTAAACGTTGCAAACAAAGTCACCTTAACATTGTGGCTTCAACTTGAATCCGAGAGTTTGTTTTGGAGTGAAATATAAATTATGGATTATGTTATTTAAGTTTCAGATATGTTAAAAGATAATGAAATATAGAATTTGTTTTAGAGTAAAATACAAATTATGGAGTTTGTCTACAAGAGTTCCAACTATAGAAGATCTCTACTTTATTCATAATTTTTGATTAATTGTGTTATATATACAATTTTGAATGAAAACTACACTTACAATATTTTGGCAAGATAACAGTCGATTATTTTAAGTGGTGTAAGTAATTGATGGAGCAAAGTTTAATAAGTGAGTGTATTTGGTTTTCTGTGTATGCATTCGATTTTATTTCATTCACCATTCTACTATTAGTTTTTTAATATATGTGAATTGATTTTATCGTGTATGTGATTATTGATTTGTGTTGGTCTTTAAAGGTACCTTTTAAATAATTTCCTAACAAAATGATGAACTCACTTGATGGCATACGTTTTCAATTAAAAGAATTTAATTACCTAGAAGATGATACTTAAGAAAGATCTTGAAATTAGCAGCATTGCCAAAACTGCAGTGAGAATTGTGTAACATATTAAAGTAGTAGTTACTTTTTTATGTAAAAGAAAAATAAAGAGAAATTTTGTAACTAAAGCTATATGCGGTTCAGATTGAAAATTCGTCAAACCTTAGATCTAATTCAATTTAGAATTGAATTGTCAATACTTTTAAGATTTGTTTGAGAGTTAATCAATATATTAAACAATGCTTGAATTTAGTTAAATCTAGAATTCAACCGATGACATATTTTCAAGGATTCCTCTAAATGTTAAAATAGGATCCTAAACAACAATTTTATACTTGGGACTATCCTTTTATATATTTACAAATTACCTTAGTCAATGAGATAAGGTTTATAAGTTGTTAAAAAAGGGTATCCTAAAGAACAATTTTAAGCTCGTCATCGTTGATGATGAGAATTATTTTAAGTAGGAGACTTTTTTCCTAACCATTGTATACCTAATTTTTTTTATACTTTTTAGGTTAAATCGTAATGGAGAATATATAATCATTAGAAAAAGATTCGATGAATGTTGCATCATCTACTCATGGTAAGTCTGATCCAGCATGAAATTATTTTTCTTCTTCTCAAGCAACTGATGAAATATCCAATATAACTATATGTTTTGCTGTTGAATGTTTAAAGGGGGTGAAATTTATAGAATAAAAGAACATCTTGCTGGAGTTAAGGATAGTATTGCTTCTTGCAAAAAAGTACCATTTGATGTACATGATATGATTGGAAAATATTTGCAGCAAAAAGTAAAAAAGAAAAAAGAAAATAAAGAAGCTCGTGATATATCATTTGGAGATGATGAAACACCACAAGTACTAGATGAAGGAAAAAGGAAATCTATTGTTGACATAGATTCTTGTTTTTTTTCAAAAACTACTCATGGTTCTCAACCTAGTCTAAAAAGTGTTTTAACTGATAAGATTGTTGTTTTGTGATGTAAAGAGCATGAGCTAGATGGTTCTATCACTCATGCATTTCTTTAAATGCTTTAAATTCACTATATTTTCAATAAGCAATAGATGTTACAACAACAATAGGTCAAGGTACCTTCTTATTATGAGTTGCATGTGTCTTTATTTCAAGATTTAAAAAAGGAATGTTAGTTAATTGTGGATACATATAAGTCTAGCTGGGAATTGACATGATGCACTATTATGGTAGATAGGTAGACTAATCAAAGACAAAAAACCTTAATTAATTTCTTGGTTTATTGTAATATTGGAACAACTTTTATCAAGTCTGTTGATGCTTTTGATATGGTAAAAAGTGCTAATGCTTTTTTTTAATTATTTTATGAAATTGTCGAGAGGGTTGGACCAAAGAATGTTTTGTATTTTGTTACAGATAATGCAGCTAATTATGTATCAGCTGGGTACTTATTACAATCAAAGTATAGGCATATTTATTGGTCTCCATGTGATATTGTATAAATCTTATTTTAAAAGATATTGATGGTATGGATCATATTTCTAGTCTTGCTTCTTGCGTTTCTAAGATCACAATTTTTATGTATAATTATATCATATTTTTGTAATGGTTAAGAAAGCAAGAAGGTTAGGTTGAGATTATGCGTCTCGCTGCTACCATGTTTGTGACTAAATTTATTACTTTGAAAAGTATTTATGAACATTAGCAATTACATCAAAATTTAGTGACAAGTAAACACTTTTCAAGTCATAAGTTATCAAAGAGTGAAAAAGGAAAAGAAGTTTGTGCTATTATTCTAGATAATAAATTTTGGGATGCTTGCTTGATCAT
>JANVCL010000019.1:0-17845 GCA_026546855.1 Erythroxylum incrassatum | reverse complement strand
CTAAAAGCTTTGAAGAACCTTCTCATATTTATCCGAATTCTCTCAACATCAATGGTAGGAGGTATGTAATAACATTCCACATTTCTATTTTTCTATAATAGACATGTATATAGATTATTATCATGTCTACCAATTGAGACATATTTCAAAGCAAGCATTACCAAAGAGTACTCAATTCAAGATATGACGATGTTCTGTCTTACTTCCATGCACTTAGTTAATTCCTTTTGCATACTACTAGTGCTAGGCATAGTTTGATATCCAAACACATTTGAACATTATCTTACCAAAAAATACAAGATAGATTCTCGCAAATGGTTGTTCATGAAGCAGGAGAACATGAAAGGGAGCCGTTTGATGTAGCCCACATAGATGCGGTTGGGGGAGGGTGTATTAAATGTTATGGTTATGAATTGGGTGAACAAATAGGTAAGCTTTAAATCTAGGAAAATAATTCAGATTTGATTGCTCTGTGGAGGATCGAGTCAACGCGGAAAAGCGATTTCCATTTCCAGCTGTGTGGGAAACACCAATTGAATATGTATTTATAACCAGGTCAAGTTGATGAAGAAAATACAACAAAAACGTTAAAAGACGCGGCTTACGTCTCATCTCTGCCACTACCACTAAAACTTTCCAAGTCGACTCGTTTGCAGAGACGCAAACAAACAATTCGTAGCTTCAAATTTATGTGGCGACTGGCGAGTATTGACGAGTTTTCAACGCCAAGTAATTTGGCGAGTTTCTCCATTCCTGCAAATAAAAGAGTGGAACGTAACAAATAAAACCTGAAGCAGCGTAGAACTAAAAGTCAAGGTCTTTTAGGCTGGGGGAGGTAACATATCCTGTATGACAGACAGTTGTAAGTTTTAGAAAGACGAATGTTATATTATTCATTTATTATAGTCAACAAAGCACAGAATAAGAATGACCACCAGACAATAGACCCCACCAACCCCGTTTTGACCTTTTTCCTCTGCCGTTCACTACTCCTTTCGTTCACAACACTATAAATACGTTCTACCTTCTCTTCTCCCCAAAACCCATCTCTCAACACAGCTAGGTTTCTTACTAGCATATGTCTCAAAGGCCTTCCGTCCCTCACTCTTCTGCCGTAGCTTTTAACTTACACTCCCATCTTTTAGTCTCTAGTGATCTTTCTCCCAACTGGATCTGATCCCTTTTCTCATTTGCTGTATCTAACGTTGTTTAAGACACTAAATTGTCTGAAAAGTAACTCCTTGTAATCATGGGTGTCAAGAGTTTTGTCGAAGGAGGCATTGCTTCAATTGTTGCTGGTTGCTCCACACATCCACTAGACCTCATTAAGGTCCGCATGCAATTGCAAGGTGAAAACTTGCCTAATCCCCAACAAATCCACAACCTCCGGCCAGCTTTTACCTTCAACTCTTCATCCGCCGCCGCTGCCGCCATCCACCACCCACCACCCCGAGTAGGACCTGTTGCTGTCGGTATGCGGATAGTTCAGAGTGAAGGCGTTGCCGCGTTGTTCTCTGGGGTCTCCGCCACCGTTCTCCGACAAACACTCTACTCCACCACTCGCATGGGTCTGTACGATGTGCTCAAACAAAAGTGGACTAATGAAGACACCGGTAGCATGCCGTTAGCGAGGAAAATCGCTGCCGGATTAATCGCTGGTGGGATCGGAGCCGCAGTTGGGAACCCTGCCGACGTGGCGATGGTGAGGATGCAGGCCGACGGCCGGCTGCCACTCGCCCAGCGTCGTAACTACAGCGGCGTTATTGATGCTATTACGAAGATGTCGAAACAGGAAGGTATAACAAGCTTGTGGCGTGGGTCTTCATTGACGGTGAACCGTGCAATGATAGTAACTGCGTCACAGTTGGCCTCGTATGATCAGATAAAGGAGGCGATTTTGAAGAATGGGGTGATGGCTGATGGGCTTGGGACCCACGTAACAGCAAGCTTTGCGGCGGGGTTTGTGGCGGCGGTGGCGTCGAATCCGGTGGACGTGATAAAGACTAGGGTTATGAACATGAAGATGGAGGCTGGAAGTGGTGCGCCGTATAATGGTGCTATTGATTGTGCGGTGAAGACAGTGAGAGCCGAAGGGCTTATGGCACTCTACAAAGGGTTCATTCCAACAATTTCGAGGCAGGGTCCTTTCACGGTGGTTCTCTTCGTGACGCTTGAGCAAGTTAGGAAATTGCTCAAGGATTTCTAATTCTTTGATTTGATGATGACGACCAGATGTTATTATTCACCACTATTTCTATTATTACTATTATCTCAAGGTTACTGCGCCAAATTTATTGTTACAACTTGAGTTTTAGATTGCTCAAATTGATGTCTGGTATGAATATGATATTTAATCATGGAAGCTCCTGTTATTCCTTCTTTTCTTTCATATATGTTCTATGATCGTCCTATGTTGACCACTAGTTTATTGGTGAGTATTAAGAGTCCCAACCCTACCACCATCTATCATCGAACGAAACAAGAACTAGAGCTTTCAATGGAATGACACGAATTGTGGCGGCCACTTAGCTGCGGGACATACACCCTTCATTCATTCCTTGGTTTGAAATGAATCTTGTTTTTGTCGTGCTTTTAGCCACTCCGTTCGACAAAACCTGGGAGCAGATCTCCTGTGCCACAAATCATTCTAACCATTCATTTGATTAGTTTGGATGGTTGAGCGCTTTGTGGCACAGGGGTACAGGTAAGTGGCACAGGTGATCTGAAGCCACAAAACCTAGCACTTTGAATGGAATGACACGAATTGGGGCGGCGACGTGGTGTGGGACAGACAGCCTTCATTCATTGGTTTGAAATGAATCTCAATCATGTCATGCTTTTAACCACTCCATTCGACAATTCCACGCTATTCCTCGGTTCTTTTCAGGACCAGATACATGAATTATGCCAGGAATATGACGATTTTTATTTCATCAGCTCCACGGCATTCATTATACAAGTTTATGCGTTCCACGAATTTTATTGGTTGCAACGAAGATGGAAACAGCTAGTAAAGATTAAAGGGTTATGCTCGTCTAGTCAGCAATCACTAGTTCCAAATTAACTTTGACCTCAATAGGTGGAAGCTTGATCGGTGGCGTCAGGTAACTGCAGTTGCATTTACCCATTAAAAGGATTTAATAACAAAGGAGATCATTTTGATACTTGATATGTACATGATGGGCTTAGGGGGGGTGTCACAAATTTGATCACTGCTGCTGGAACGAGCATCAGTAGTATCTTTTACTATCTCCCCGACGAATACCGTTTAACATTATAATAGACAATGAATCATCCAATTTTGGCTCTTGGGGTCCCTTGAGGTGGACCTCTCCTGCAACTTTAACTAACATTGCCTTGCCTTGTCCTATTTTCTTCTCTCAATAATTCGAGGATCCTGGCTTTCTGTTTCTGGCATCATGGCTGATTTCTGCAACTTGTCAGTATTAGGGAGTAATGGGCCTTCAATTTCCACTCGTTTATCAGGGACATAGGCTGATTGAGAATCCTCCGATCCTCTCCCCCTTTCTTGGTTCAAGGCTGGTTTGCTTGGTGCACGCGTTTTGTCCAGATTTTGGAGTTCATTTGCTATCTGGTTGCGTCTCTCCTTGAGAAAGTTGAGTCTGGTCGTCAACTTTGTTAGTGCAGAAGCTGTAGAATTTGCTCCCTATGGTTGGCAGCACAAATAGGTTAGGACATTTGGTGGCAGATATCTATTACGGAGCTATTGCAAACAGATCCTTCGACAAGCAACTATTGTTACTGGAGCAAAATGAAGGCTACATGGTATCACGATATCCGAAAAGATTGGGAAGTCATTTTCAATGAACTAAATCATCAAACAACCAAAAATCTATTGCCTACCTCGTTCTTTATACCAGATTTCTTGGAATGAGTTGAAACAGAATTGGGACTGCTGCTACACGTGTGATCCAGCTGTTGATTTTGAGGTGGATGCTTGTTGCTTAAATGTGATTCATGCTTATCCTCACTTTCAGCCCCATCAACGGAAATATCCTATCATGAATTATTCGTCAAAGACTAAAATCGTAAAAGCTGCTGACTTGATTAGGTCTCAAATTAAGGCAACCGAAAATAGCTAAAGGAAAAAGCCATTGTAATGTATTTTTTACATTCACTAATTAAGTTAGACAGTACAGAAATAATTGATTAACTAGGCTAATGAGCTGACAAGTTAACACATCCATTTCTTAGATTCCCACAAATTTCTGCTGGTTCATGCTAGCCACAACTGTGCATAATAATGTCAGCTTGAAACATACATAAGAATATCAGAAAAGTTCTACTGGAAAATTCCACCTGACCTTAAATATAGATTAAAGTAGTTCGCACCTCTAATTTTACCATATGTACTTGATAATCCAACTCCATCATGCTCAAAATATGGTAGATTATGTGAGTGAGCACAACAAAATTCTCCAACAATTAACACACACATGGAGTTTGTTAACATGCATTATATAAGATAATCAAGCAATGTCAAAAACATCTAGCTTATTCAGTACATATCGAATAATAAATAGGCTTAGAACAGTAAACGCATTGTGATCTACTAGGGAATCAAGGCACTTGGAGATCTAGGGACTCCTTATCCAAGAAAACTGACAAAATTCTAGCACTGATTCATCAACAGTATGTTGGAAGTGCCAGTTTATTTTACCTTACTTGTAGACTTTCCTGCAGCATCATTTTGTTTGTCTTCCCTGCAAAAATTGACATTAACCACATAATCAAATTTTAGAAGCTACTTATCTTTTTCTTTCCAGTTGCTGCAAATAGAGGAGGACAAACTAATAGAATAAAACATTGAAGAGAACTAACAAGGGGCTTACGGCTTTTCTGTTTGATTGTTTGAGTCTATGGGCTGTTTACAGGAGTCAGGCGAAGAAAAATTAACTGGTCCATGCCGTTGATTGAGCTGCAGACTCAGATCATCAACCTTCTTCTCTAACTTGGTTATGTCTGCTTCAGTTTGATTTACTTCTTCAATATCTGCCTTCAACTGTGGCACAAGTTAACAACTTGATATGCTATTTCAACAATTACATCTACTAGAGCAGAGACAAACTAACTTTTTCATCAATCGTGGCTGGAACAGACAAGGGTTTCTCAGTTGCATTAAGTGCGGCTTCAAGAGCCTTCCTTTTATCCCTCTCCTCCTGCAGTTGTTCCTGCAGTCTTGCAACCTGTAAATATATAGATCAAAACCCAGAATCAGGCAGACATATCTTCCTCATTTGATCAACTAACTACTTTAGGAATAAAAAACATTTAAGCTACAAAAACCAACATTGCCTTCAAAACTACACAAACAGCATGTCTAGTCCCTTTCTCTTTCTCTCACACAGATCCAAAGAGTAGAAAATCCAGCAATGAATTTGACACGAAACTGCTAGTTTTTTAAATTCTTTATTGCATTTTGGGATGTCAATGGCATAAGCACATCAATTGTGCTTCTTTCAACAGCATAAACATAGAACTGCAGCCAGCATACTCCATCACCGCAATCTTGAGATCCACCAATGCTTTCGTAGACCATGTAAATGACAAAGCAAGAAAAAGAGAATCGGAAGAAAGTAAAAGAGAAGTGATTTTCAAGTGTTGAACATACATCCCGTTCAAGAGCTAAGCGACGCTCATCAAAGGCCCTTTTTCGCTGTTCCAAGTTGGCTTGAAGAGCTGCATTACCTTTAACCTATAATTGAAAATATAACTGACTTATTAAGACGATGCTATCATAAAAATGAACCTTCTTATATCGATAAGAAAGAGGAGCATTCTTTAATGACTAACCTCTTCAGAAATTTTGTTTTGCAACTCCAGTTTAGCTGCTTCGAGCTTCTGAAGTTCAGCTCTGGATATGGATTAGAAAGTCAAATTAGTAGCACAATTGGAGTGCATTATGAACAATCGATGCCTACTGAAAGAAATGTTTCATACTGGATCGGAAAATTGTTTCGTTCAAAATTTACTCTGCGTTTACATAAGAAACAGTAAAGAAAAACATGGCTGGTTTGATAGTACTTGTTGCAACAAAAAGGAAATTTTCATCCATGCGCTGACAAAAACAACATCGCTGGAGCCAATTATGAACAGCGCATGCTGTTAGCAGAACATACTAAACTAGTCAAGGCTATTATAATTTATTCTCAACTCAACCAAAATATTCGATGATTAAAAAATACATTGGATTAGGATTATTTTTAAAATGTCAATTCAAATGCAAAACAAGAAATAAAAGGTCAGTTCCATAGTCTCTACATAGGTAAATCCATCAAGAACACTTATGATAATGGGAGTGCATGGAGCAATAATTAATGATATCAAACCAGTGGAAAAAAAGAGCGAGGAGAAACTAAACCATATCAAAAATTCTTAGAAAGAGACTAATAGGAAGAAAAATTAATTGGGGCAGCAAAACTGGGCAATAACATGAAACAAGGCTAAAAAAGAGAAGGATTAGTTGGATTAAACAGGAGCTCCTTTTAATCTTATATCCAAACCTTCAAAATACTCCACTTTTAACATACTAATTGACAGCAAAAGTAGTGGCGTTATGTAAGAAAGCAAATTACATCAATATTGAAAGGAATAGGGTGATCACCAGACTTTGCATTACTTTATTGTTGAAAGAAATTGTCAGCTCCATACGTAAGATTTCTCCATTTAATAGTCGTAAAACAAATTGAGTGGAGCACAATAACTGTTTAGCTTCTCAGTATGTTTTGGTATCTTCACATTATGTTCACAAATATATCTTCGATTCCACTTTATATAAACATCAGACTGGGCAAAAAGCTTCCCCCCTGTTATGCTGCCTAACCAAAAGCACCATAACAGATTTTTCTAACTCCTCCCTCTAGCCCACAACCCCCACTCCCAAGCTTGTTTCACTCATACACACACATGTAACCATCCACCCAGTGACCCAAGAACAAACAAAAGTATTGCCCTTGCACTTAAACTACCAAGTCAGATGTATCATCTACACAAGTCTGATCAAAGACTTCACATGTCCATATGCAATTTAGAGATGAAGGAATCAGCATTCTTTTGCAAAGAATTCTAAGAATAATAACTGCATGCAGCAGCACATAACACTAATGTTGCAAAAATTAAAGTCATTCAAAAGGAACCACATTTTTGTGCAGAATATCTTTGATACTTACTCCTCTTCAATAGGAAAATCAATGGATTCCATTGAAACGTTCTTCTGTGCCTGAACTCATGCCAAAAAGTTGGGAAACCCTCAATTACAAGAGGAACAACAATTTTTATGTACAATCAATAAACAAAAAGAACTAAAAACATGCATCTTTTCCCCCAATTGCAAGAGAGAGACATGATAGGAAGACATTGAGAAAAGCATATAATAAAATGGAAATGCCTAACCACATATAAAGAATGCATGAGTCATATACTTACAGGGGCAAGTCCCCAAACAGTTGTATGCTTGATGCTTTGAGCTGGTCCATTTTCTACAATCGCCAATTTCTGAAAACATTCTGGTGCATTACGACTAGTTTGCTTATTCTCCAAGTTTGTTTCGTCGGAAACATCTTCCAATAGTTGACCATAAACATATGTAGTCTTACTGCAATCTGTGAAATTATCTCTTCTTTTACCATCATTGTGTGGGAGCAGCATGGTTTGAACTGAACTTGATAACTTCTGCTCAGGTCTAGAGTCATTATCCACTTCGGAAGACTTGGAACCAGAGCTATGATCATCACGATCCTGCACCTCTAAAGTAGTTAAGCATAGCTCTTCCTTGTTTCTATCAACAAACTACCCACAAACAAGTAAAACTTGCACACATATACATATACAAAAGAAAGGAAACAAAAAGCAGAAGGTTTTAATCCATCTCAAGTATGGAAAGGTAAATTTGTGACCTTGAACGATGATATATAATCCGACAGCCAAAACATGGAACTAAACATGAATAAAAGGAAGAAAATTGGGAAGTGATATATAATGCCATTTTGAGTGGCTTTGAGTAACATAAACTTTGAGGATATTAAACCTTTCAAGGTCCCAGCCATTACAGAAGAGAAAAAAGGAGCAAAAGTTCAAATACGTACAAGAGGGCTTATGGGGACTGGAGTAAGAGGGGCCACCAGTTACTGGCTTGAGTAGTAGAAAATTTGAAGAGATTAAACCTTTCAAGGTTTTCCACATAAGCTTCTGACCGTGAGAAAATGAGGGAAGTAAGGGAAGAAAAGACCAAACTTTTAATATTTTTCATTGACGTTTCAAAGTTGATGCTCAAACAATATCCACTGAAGAACAATAAACATATGCTGATAATATAATTTTAATTAACAAAAAGCAAAGGTGTAGCATAGACACGAGAAAAACAGAAAGAATATGGAAAGAAAAGTGTATAAACCTTCTCGACAGACAGATCATCTTCACCAGAGCCATCACTCCCGGTGTAGGTTCCAGTTGAGACATTGTCAAGATCATCATCTGTGTAATTATCGGAACCTTGTGTTGCATCATCTTCATAGTATTGGCCATCATCTGTTAACTCCGCTTCCTCACTTTCGCACTCCTCCGAGTCCGTATATAGTCCAGGAGATGTAGAACCTTCCTGTAGTTAGCATACTAACTTAAAGAAAGCGCAAGGTAAAAGCTGATTCCAGACTATGTAAACACACTAAACAACAAAATCACAGCTAAATTCTCAAACTTGGACATTTTGTTTCCCATTTAGCATCAAGCAATATGACCAAATCATTGTCATTCTATTGCCAGCATCATATTAGTTGTCTATCTTAATGTGTCCCCCAAGTAGTTGAAGTGAAACTCTTGGTAAGTGCTTCTATGAGAAAAAATCAGGAAGACAAGGGCATCTCTTTCTTTTAGAAAAAATCTCTTGACTATTAATTTCATTATGGACATCTTGCTATTGCAAATATAGACTCCAAAACTATGACAAAACATTTCATGCAAAGTTACAGGCCTACCGATCCAACTTCAATTGCACTCACCAATACAAAAGAAAAAACTTCCAATGCAAGCTCTAGGTGTGACAGCCTAACAATAAAATTCATACTTAAAGCATGGGCATGACAACTGCTTACACTGAATATGGTGCTATACTCTTCCAGTAATGTGATAATAATGGCCTGAGCATGATTAGCTGCAGCAGCAGCTTTTAGAAGTTGAATAGAACTATCACCACCTACATCAATATTAGTTTCAATTTCACAGTCGCCAGCCAGAAGAGGACGAAGAAGTAATGGTGCCATGCAAGCAGCTACAGCTGAAGTGCTCATTCGGTTCACAGCTTTGTTAGAAGCCACAGCTTGCATCATTAAAAGAATTCTGAGTAACAGAGAAAATTGAGCATTTGATCCGTAATTAGTGCCACAAGCAGAAAAGGCATCATTTTGATAGGAAAGAGAATTTTTTTTTGTATGACAAAACTTGCATAATACATAAACCTTTACAACCATTTGTCACCTCAGCATCCCTACTTGAATGTTCAATCTAGAACTAAAAGTCTCAATTCAAAAGCAGTTATCTGTTCCACATTCTGCCTCTAGCTGATACATTGAGGACAGCAGTCATTCTAGACAAAGCAGAGAATTACATCCTGTGAATCAATATTTTGCCAGAATTATAGGCTTCTAATATATGACATCATGCACAAGGTTGGCACAAGTACGCACTACAATTTTGAAATCTGGTGAATGATATACTTGGAAGTACAGGGAGGAGCATGTGCTCTCATTACGGGTATAGGAAAGAACAGCCAGTTACAAAATACATACATCTTTTTCAAATTTTGGTGCTTTTAACTGTATATGTTTCTTGTTTTTAACCTCTCCTCTTTCCCAAACAACAGTAAGTACGAATCCAGGTCCAAAGACAACACATTTAAAGCATCATTGCTTGCATATATCACAAGAAAAGTTGAGTTCATCTTAAAATTTCACATATTTGAGTACTGGAAAAAGTTATACGAACTACCTTTGCAACAATCGACGGTTTGGCTCAGGGAAAGTTTCACATATTGCTGTACGCATAGCATTCAGTCTCTTGCTACGCTCAGTTCCTGAAAATTTGAAATTCAGCCAGGGATCAGAAGAAATAAAGCAATAGAAAAGAGAAACTCTTTGTTATGAAAAGTGGATCAAATTCCTTGCACTTGTATCTGAATAAATTATCCAAGGAGCCTAATAGTTTACACAACAAGAATGTCGTATCTAGATTTTTAGGAGTCACTCAAGTAGTTAATTGCTTTTTGTACTGCATATACAAACAAAATGTACTCATAGATGCCTAGGGAATATCATCAAAAAATTTCAGTAACGTACTTGGTCATTCTATGGTGCCTTTTGTCATCTTATTGTCAAAGATAAAGGATTTCAAAACGTTCTATCTTTGATGTTATTCCAATAATAATTAACATGAAAGGAGATTAATAAATTCAACAAAAATTATAAACCAAGATTCTGATAGAATTAAAAGAGACCTGATTCATCATTACCTTAAAGAGTTATCCCACAGAAAAAGCATTTTCTTGATTTAACATAAAAAAAAGAACTTACAGAAGAATTTAGTGATAAAACCATTTTAAGCAATGAACATTATCTTGAAGTTATAAGAAAACTGAACGAATGTGCCAGGTAACATGTAACATGAGAAACAGGGCATTCATTTGCTACACCAATTAATAAAATTTAGAACTGCATAGATGATTTATGAGGAGTTGAAACAGTGAGTGTAAATCAGGAGATTTTGGAGAAATAAATTTCACATGCTCTGCAACATTTGCAGAAGTATTTACATAATTAAGCAACCAAACAGAAGTAGCCCTTCTTTTAATTGATAATTCTGGTTCAAAGATGGTAAATGAAAATTTTCCACACCAACCAAACAGAAGGGTTGTAATATAGGATTATTGTTTAAGATTGAAAAAATGTAGCAGCAAGGTTTAAACTATGATGCAATTGCTACACTTTAAAGTAGTTTTCAAGTATACCACACATGAATTGCATAAGAAAACAGAGGGACAGGACACAATGTCAACATAAGAAATTCTCCAGTACACTTACGGCATGCTTCTAGCAGAGCATTGCAGCAAGAAGCAGGTACTGGTGATGAAGGTAACTCCCGCAGGAAATACTGAAAATTTATAAGAACATTAAAAAGAAATCTTTGGCTCCAAATAATGCCGTAGCTCATTGGAAGGGATTAACACTTTTTGTGATTAAAAATAAAAACAAAAACAAAAAATACCTTGATACAATCACCAATAACATGTGCATCTTCACCCTGGAGAAATTCTGTTTTCCCTGCAAATCATATTTCACAACCCAAACTTGTCAGAAGATGGATTTGTGAGTAGATAGGACTTCGTCAATTGTACAGTATCTCCACAATTGATTATCGTCAATTCTAAACCATTAATTAATGTTACACTTGATACCAAATCTTCAAAAGTCATACGTGTGAAATTTGATAGAGGACAGCGTGCAGTAACTGCATTAAAAAGTAGAAGAAACTAAATGGTAATCAAAGAAACAAAATCATTTCAATAGACCAACCCTGTTCATAATCTCGAATTCGACATTCAACATCATCGACATCTGCAGCTTGCCGCAAGATGCCTTCCACTTTGGTACCTGTTAATTATTTTCAGCTGATGAGATATAAGCAACTTTTGAAAGTTGCTGCATAAATAAAATGGTGCTCCTATAGACTTACAACTGGTCATGGTACTTCAGCAATAATATTTCGTGCGAAGGTTTATTTGTGAGATATACATGGGTAAGATGGGTTTAGATCAATAACAGAAGGTTTAATCCCATGCGTGATTCCTTCCTAACTTAAATTACATCTAAAGAATATAACTGCACAAGAGTGCAAGTGCAGATTCCTACACACCCTGGGAAATTAATTCAAGGTCATAGAGACTACAATAGTTGAAGTTATTAATTTTGAGCAAGATGTTTGTTTTGAAGTGATAAAAATAAACGATTCATAACTTCAAATATAAAGAAGAAAATTATCTGTCCATTTCTGGTTATAAGAGGGTATTATAGGCCAAAGGACATGGAAACATGAACATCCCAATCAATAGAATTATGCAAAAGGCAGGTTCAAAAAAATGCCTTTCAGGAGCTTAATACAGACACCACTCAAGAACGTACAAAAATTGAAAAACTTTCTTTCAACTCACACTAGACAAACAAATAAATTTAGAAAATAGCAACTAGCTCAAAATCACATCTTTGGGCACTTTACTTCTACTATTACAGAAACAAATCAATTATGCATTGCAGAAAAAGAGTTAGTATCATGCAGTCTCTAGTTGCAGGCATGAAAATTGGAACATAAAGACCAGCATCTCCTTGATTCAATAGGAAAACCTTTTCCTTGAGAAGACAAGTGAGCAAGAAAGTGTCTTGGTTGTTTAAAATGAAATTTAAACATTGATAATGAAAAGAATACCCACCGTGCTCTTCTATAAATGTTAGAGCCTTTTCCAGGAAAGATGGAGACCCATCAACATCCTCTAGGGCAAGTAGGACTGGTCTGCCAATAATCAACGACTTTGGAGGTGGCTTCTCCTTTGCTACAAAAGGGGGCAGGGAGTGGAAAGGCCAACATGTCATCATCTCACTGAAGTTAAAATTGAATTCAATTTTCCAAGTCCAGAATCTTAATAAAGTTTCATGTAAGATCTCATGCTGCAGAAATCACACCAAAAGACAACTTACAGAGATTTCCATACTTGATAATGTAGACCAAGAAGAAAACAATTTTCATGTTATGATCTGAGGAAAGTCAGAAAAAAGGAATTGAAAATACAGGACCCAGAAAACTAACAAGAAAAACATTTGTTGTTTTCATGCAAAAATTAGAGTTGCTTATACAGATTTCATCAATAGTCTCCTAGGCATCTTCGCCGCTGATTACTCGTAGTATCTAAATGACCATAAAAGAAATTAGTGTTTTTTCCCTGAGGTTATACAGAAACTTGCATATGAATACTCCATCACATACTTACAAACATGGGTGTCAAAGAAAAAATTAATATAAACATACACTTTTCAGTTGAACCATCAGTCCCATCAATCTGCTCATTTTTTAAGATACCATTTTGCCCCATGACAATTGCAGTATTTGGTGCCTGTGCGAGAGCATTCTCAAGTGCAGTTTTCCACTCATACAAATCTTCCATAGTTTCAGCCTGTCAACAAGAGTATCGCATTAGACAGAGACAGTAATCCAACATCAAGAAAAAGCTTAAGTAAAGTTTACGCATGGGTTTTTAACATAGCATTTTTCAGTTTGTTTCTCCCTAGACTTTTCCCATTTGGAAAACGCAACTTTCTCAAATATCTAAACAAGCCTCCTTACTTGGATCACGATGAAACACACTCAAATCACAATATCTAATTTTGTTAATTCAATGAGCAAAGCCTGAGAACTTAGGAGCTCAGACACGAAGAAATGAAATCAGAATGTAAAAGCTCATCTTCAGACTGTCTCAACCCCTAATTTCTTTTGTTTTGTTGTAGTAATTTTCGCACATCCTTTCAAAGAAATAAAAAAGGTGGGAAGATGATCACTTCATAAAGCAAATTTAAGCAAGATAACTACACAAAATCTAGCTTGTAAGGATCTAACTGAGTCAAGTTCAAGTCTTGTGTCAAGTGATGCATTAACTTGACCTGAATCAAGGTCAAGCCAAATGAATTATTTTTTGGTCGATTCCTTTTGCAACTTTAGAACAGTCTACAGAGAGTAAGCAACTATGATGCCAAGCACAATATCAGAAGGAACATATTGGAGGGAAGAAACAAAGAAACACCTTAAGAGTGAAAGCTCTTCCATCACGGCCATCAGGAAAGAGAACAGTCAAGAGTTTTTTATCTGCTTTGACGACAACACTAGAGATTATTCAAAGACATTGTAAAGTTAGTAAAGTAGTACAAACTCCAAGACAGCGTCAACCATGAAAATAGAGTTAGAAATTATAAATGTCGAATCTGAAAAAGAAGGCCAACCTGCCTGAATTGTTGAGGTCAATGCCACCAAGAGTTAAATTTACTTCACTCCCCTTTTGAGGAGCAACATTCTGAGAAAATTAATCAACAATAGCTAATAAAACCTCAATGATTCACAAAGAATAGCACTCTTAAAAAATTAATATATTAATCACATAAGAAAAGTTGATCATCCGCTGCATAAATACTTTATGTTACATACCGGGTCGCCTCTGAAGAAAACAAGTGAAGTTCGTGTCAAAATAAACCACCTCTTTTTCCATGATGTCCATCCAATCCCTACATTAAAAAAAATCAGGGAATTACTTTATCCCAACTAACTACTGATTCTAAAAAGTGACTTAACAATGGCTTTATCATAAAAACTCCGACACAAGGGCATTCAAGACTTGTGCATTCATTTTCTTACAACAAATCATTCACTATAAGAGAAAAAAAAAACCATAAGACTGAAAACACACCTTTGGATGATAAGAAAAGAGGTCCACTTTTCAAAACCTGCAAGACAGATTATAGTCCATCAGGCAACAAATGACAAGAAACTTTACAACAGAAACTACCAATTGATATAAGCAACAAACAGAAACCACGTGAAGCAATTAACCTTTAAAATCATAGTCAAACTTAATAAAAGCAGATGATATAGCGGTTCTACACATCAATAGCCTCCAATAACTATAGATTTCGCTTCTGACCTGTAACTACGACAAAAATAACAGATAATCTCGTACTATTTCATTCCACTGTGTGTTTATGTCGCCACAAGAACTAGCACATTCTGTACAAATTTGCTAAAGTTTAAAAGATAACGGAAGATTATTCTGAAATGACTCGAAGAATGGTTGGTGACTCTGACTTTTGGCGGTTACAATGCATCAATAAAAAAGAGAACAAAAACAGAAGAGATGAATAGTGAAAGAAAAAGAGAGAAATTAGTTACTGTATTGTTATTACGAGAGTGCGGCTGATCAGCCTGCCACGACGGTGACGAAGGTGTAGGACCGCCGCTACCATCTCCCTACAAAGAACAAACAAACAACATGAATATCAAAAACATACACAAGTCTAGACGTGATCACTACACATTGACAAGAAAATCGCAATGCAAAGCGAAATGTACGTACCTGAGAAGAATCGGTGTTCTTGTTCGCCGTCATCGTCGGATCCACCAGATCAGAAAATCATATCTCGCTCCTTATGATCAGCCAAACAACCGCCATTCCCTGCAAGCAGTACTCGCAATGATGGAAACTCTCAAATAAATATGAAAAGAACCTCACACTTGACAATCCTAAACAGAATCGAGAATGTACCTTGGTTAGAGAGAAAAGAGAAAGTGGCAAGTTTAAAGATGAGAATATAAAATAACTCTTGTCTTTTATAAATTTATTTGATTTGGGTTAGAATTAGCCTGTAATGGGTGGGTTTCGCCAACAAGTAACAAGCAAATGCATGCTTGCAACGGAAACTTCGGGTGGTCAAGTCCCCACCCAACCCAAAGACCACGGATGCGCCTTCCTAACCCCCACCTGTCCACGTCACCCGCATTTTTAGTTCTCTTTTATTCCTTTTCTACCGGCAGAATTAGAAAATGTTGCGTAGGGGGTGTTCTTGTAATTTTATCAATATCTCATGCTATATTACAAACATCATGAAAGTGAAGTCATCAAAAACTTTCTACATTTGATGCCTCCGGTCAAGATTGAACCCTCAATTACGTGTTGATGAGTTGCTTGAAAGTCTCCAAAATAGTTTTTTTTTTAATTACGTTAGATTTCTGGGTTAACCAGACTAATCCTAAGCTCCTACGATTCTAGCTCAAGAGTTTAGAGGATGTAAATCTGGAATCCCAAGATCCGTTAAGTTCCTAAATAGCCTGTATATTTCTGAGCACAAGGAATCTTTACATACTTGATTAGTCAACTGATGATTGATCACTGACTCCCACTGCTCAGTATCAGGTTCTCATCAGCCCTCAAGTTTCCTAGTAGTTCCAACTTCTACATTGTCGCTAGAAGCGAAGCATCCGTAATTGATCCGATCAAGAAGCTGTGTCTAGGGGGCTAGAGGATCATCAATATAAATATGTCTATTTTTCCTCCTTTGACGTGACTCGAACTCAAGACCTCTTATAGAGAAGAGGCTTAAGTGAAGAATCTGGACTAATTGGTCCAAAATAGTATTTTTGCTAATAGAGTTAGTGCTCAAATGTAGACTTAGCGGTAGAGTTTATTAATAATAAATTAAATTAAGTTCTATTAAATATAAATTTTTAAAGTAATCAAATTAAAAATTTAAGAATTACGTTTTTTTTTTCTTGTAGAGCGTTGGTGTAATATTGGCATAATCTCATAAAATGACTACGCCGTAGAGGGGACGAAGGTTGAAGTTGGAGACCACAACTAGACCTTCCACATATAAAATTCTTGACTGTGCTAGTGACCTTACTGGCGTGACGCTGATGCGATGATGAGAGATCATACAGTTGTTCACAACAATTGTCCTCCTTTTCAGACGTGAAAGGGTGAATAATTAATTAATGCCGTTTACACTGGTAAGCTGCATTACCAAGAATCACGCCACCGAGGTTACATCATATTAAAGTGCGATATAGACCTATTTTAAACTTATTAAATAATTTATTTAAAATATATATTTTTTGACTTGTATTTGAGAATTTATTTAATATATATTTAAAAAATAACAACTGCAAATTTTCTTCTTATGAAAAATATAATTCTTTTATTTTGAAAAAGAAAAGCTAGATGCTATAGTTGTGTTTATGTTGGTTTATATGTTATGCTCAATCAGTTAATTCTATATTTGAAATATAATTAATTAAAGATTTTTATTTATTTTATAAAAATTGTTTAATTAATTAACTAATATTCAAATATATTTGAATCCTCCAAGGAAACCCCGGGCCGGCTACTGCTGGTGGACTAATTCGCGATGCCGGAGGTCGGTGGCTAGTGGGTTTCGGTGCCAATGTTGGATTTTGTGCAGCTTGGCAGGCAGAATTATGGGCTGTCTATTATGAGCTTCAACTTGCTTGGTGGTTTGGTTATTCCCGGATTGATTTATCCATTGATTCAGCAGTGGTTGTTTCACTGATTACGTCTGAGACCAGAGCAGGGCAACATTCTATCATTCGTGCTATCCGGGACATACTTTCCCGGAATTGGGAGGTACGGGTTTGTCAAATCTATCGGGAAGGGAATAGATGTGCGGATTGGCTCGCTAATTATAGCTATGATTTATCCTTAGGAGTCTATTGGTTTCCTGATCCTATTCATGGCATTGCTCCTTTGTTATTTTCTGATGTAGTGGGAGTTTCTCTCCCCAGAGTGACTCCTCTGTAGTTTTATCTTTGGCTTCGGCCCGTTTTCAATCAAATATATATATATATATATATGAATCGGTATTTGGCACTTTTGCAATATGTTTTATATCAATTTTATTATATTTTTCTATATTTAGTTTATTAATATTTTATACTATTTCTCTTAAATTTATAAGGGGAAATAGTATAAAATCAGTTCTGATTACAATTTTGTGTCAAGCTTTAGTCAGACACGACTATGCTTACAATAAGCTCTAGAACAAGATTGACATCGGTGTTTGACGCGAACCGCGAAAGACTTGACGTCGAGGTGATGATTTGGAATTGAACAAACACGAAAGTAAAGGATACGCAAGGTTTGATTTCTACAACATCTCTCGGAAACTTGTCCCGAGCAATCCCGATGATCAAAATAAAACCAAGAAACGAACAATCAACACGCCACAATTGC
>JANVCL010000017.1:12317-22969 GCA_026546855.1 Erythroxylum incrassatum | reverse complement strand
AGTAATCAATCTTTTAAAAGCTTAACTATATTCGGTTCAAAATGTTAGTTCCGATAGTAATTTGCTGATTTGGTTAAAGAAAATTTTGTTCTTCATGACATATTGGTGTTTACCTAAAAAATTCTCTTTATTTGAATATATTCATGATATGTCATGAACAATACAGATTTTGTTAGTCAAATCAACAAATTATTATCAGAACTACATTTTGAATTGAAATGTGAGGTTTTAAAAAGTTGGTTACGAAAATTTTAAAAAATTTATTCAATGGATTAAAAAAATAAAAATTAGGTACTTTAGGGTTTCGTATTACATCCCATTTCATCTTAAACATTAAAAATAAAAAACCTCCTATTTGAGAGAGGGGGGGGGGGGGGAAGGGGTTAGGATGAAATGTAAAATGATAAATAACTTTGCACTATATTATATTGTAAACCATTCATTCAAACAACATTTCACTATATTACATTATGAACCTTTTCATCCCTTCCAAACATCAATTTTCTAATATTACATCCATTTACATTCTATTTCATTATAAATCATTTCATTCCATTAAAAACCTTACGCCTAACTAAACATAACCTAAGAGTACACGAATTAAAAAAAGTTTTGATTGAATGAATTCAATTTTGAATAATATCCTAAAACCTAGATTAAAACCAGATATATTGTTCAATCATACACATCTTCATGTTGGAGCTATACGCTTTGTTCGTACACTTCATTGAATAAAGGAAATACCTGCTACAACCATGATATCTCTGTAGACATTGCCTATATAACGTACCAGAGTACTTTCATTGGTACCTTGCTGATAATGCTCAATAATGGAAGTGTCATTCTAATGATACCACCTAATTTCAACATCAGGTTGGATGATCCTACGTTGTCTGAACGTCTACAAGTTCAGATCTAGATCACTGGAGCATATCAAGACCCTACAACTATCATGGCTACTTTACATCACTAGATGATTTGTCATCCACAAAATCATGTTTTAGACCTTAACTTTCCAAATTATATTTCGGATGCCCTTTACATGGTTGCTGATCATTCTAATGATCAAACTACTATTATCCATATCCCGAAGTAACTACCAGCACAGGGGCTTGAAAAGTTGATGTCTACTGAATGGATCACCAATTGCCAAAAGGTGTTCCATGCACCTCATTAACACTCTTTTCATACCATAAATCCTCCGATTCTGAAAACATTAAAAGATGGAACGGTGAAGTCCATCTATGCAAAGCCAATGAAGATCCCTCTGGACCTACATCTAAGGTTATATTTCTGATCCAATCTATATTTTCACATACAAAAGGTAAATCTGGTCGTCCTATCCATATTTCAAATCTAATGGAGATCTAATTTATGTCAGTCATCATTGTGGGCATTTTGTATGGGATGTAGGCCCGTCAATGTGCAAACCTGACTGTGAAGTTTGTCTCAATCCTGAGTCAGATAGTGATGGTGAACAGTATGCCAGAAGGAGAAGGAAGAAGAAAAAGCCAAAACCTCGCTATATACCTTCACAACAGTATCATCTACACAAGGATGATCCAGATCTAGATGATTCCAACAAACCCATTAGTCTACAAACAAAAGCTTCAAACCCAGATCTCTTCAAGAGATGCTGAAATCTTTTACCTGTCAATCTAAGCCAGCAGTTCCTGTTATGACTCCTACTCCTATACCCTACATGGTGTTTAAGCCATATGAGGAAGACTTTCCTTCTTTACACATGAGTGCTGATGAATCAACAAGGGTTGTCTATAACCCTTATATTCGAGCCACATGAATCACTTCACAAGGAACACTTATATCAAATTCTTTTAATGAAGTTCTTAACTGGAAAATATCAAATGCAGTAGCACAGAACAAAATTATTCGAAGAATTGATTCTAATCTAGATGGAATCAGTCAACAAACTCATGCTATGCAACATAAAGTAGACGCCGTCTTTAAGTAGATCCAACAAATGTATCAGTCTTATAAAGCCCAGATTCAGCAATGTGATGTTGATCTTCGACATTACATTGCTACACATTATATTGGACCTAACTTTGATGCCAAAGTTAGAGAAATCTAGAAGATAGAAGGAATTGTGCAACAAATGGAAGCTGATATGCAATCTGCACAGTCAAGAACATTAGATGGCTCATCCTCTTCGTTATTTCCAAATATTCAGCCAACATACACGTCTCTTATGTATCAAACGTATCCAAAAGAAGCTGACTATTCAAAGGACTTCAAGTTCAACTATCCTTTGACTAGATAGTATATTCATTCTTAGAAAGCTCAAGAAAATTAACCTAAAAGGTCAAAGTCAAAGCCAAAGCTTGACAGAATTCCTGAGCAATGAGTTTCTGAGACATCAAGGGCTCCTGAGCCATCACCTTCATACACTAAATCTAAACCAGTTAATCAATAGAGTAAACCATTACAGATCAATACACCTCTAACTTCTCCACCAAAAGTTCAACCTTCTACCTCTTCTACTGGGAAGGAAAAAGCGCCTTAGACAGAGTTCATCGCAACTCTTGCATCTACACATTCTGCATAACATTCCTTTGCTCAATCAGATAATACAGAAGCTTATTCTAAAGCCTCTATCCCAACATCTGAAGTCTCTACAACAATCTTTGAGTCATCTGAATAGATCTCCGAACCGTCTTCTAATTCCTTAGCACAATTAGCTGATCTATCAGACCTAAACCAACACCACAAGCAACACTAGCTCAGCCAACTACACAGGCTTAAACCAAGCCTACTTTAGGACCTTGGTTCACTTTTGACGATCTACCCCTAAAAATGGAGAGATCAATTACATGAATTTGGTGCATGGGTAGATCTACAAATGACTCGATCGAATAATCCTTTACCGAATATTTTGTCTGAGTTTACATTTTGTTTCACTGGTACTTTGCGAGAATGGTGGCAAAGTATTACTGAATATCAAAGACTTCATTATATCCAAGTCATTACAGCCGAAGCTCTTCTTGGAATAATTCATAAAGAATTCATTGGTAACTTTTAGCTTATTGACAAGCAGATCCATTAGGAATATTTTGCAATGAAATGTTGCTCACTTAACAAGAAGCATTATCAATATATGACAGAAAGGTACTATCTTCTTAATGGTTGGAAAGATTTTAATCTTTGATATACTTTTATATCATCCCTTCCAGATCAACTGCAACCAGAGCTATAAAGGACCATTGTTTCTTTAAAACGAGATATGGCTAATATATCTCATGGAGAAATTTACTAGCTTGCTTTAGCTTCTCTTGATAAGTTACGTGATCAACATGCCTTATTCAAGAATATCATTAAGGGTGGTCCAATTCTCAAACAGGCTTGTAAGAAGCCTTATATTTAAATCAAGTGCAAAGTACAAAAGACTTGTGATTGTCATAACGAGAAGAAAGATCACGACAAGTCTATCATAGAAGAAAGTTTCGTAGACAAATGGAAGGCTACAAGCCTTTCAGAAAAAACATATGTGAGCAATAATGGCAAGAAGAGAAGAATGGTTCGATTTTTTAAAAAGTCCTCACATTATAAAAAAGCTTATCACTGTTTTCTCCGTGGACAACCAAGACATTTTTTACGTTCTTTTCCTCACAAAACTAAGAAGGATGTTAAGTTATTGAAGCAAATACAATCAATTTTGTGTATTCATTCTTCAAATAACTTTGAAGGTCTGATTGAAGAACAACTCATGAAGATTAGGACACAAAATTTGTTGCTTCTGTCACGACCTCTGAAGATGAAGAATCCTCTATTTCTCTAGAGTATGATTCACTATACATACTACAACAAACCTGCATGAAGTTAGATCGTACTTCAGTTCAACGACCATACGTCCAGATCCAACTCTTCAGACAAGATAAATATGATAGACCCATCAAAGCTATTAGGTTTATAGATACTAGATCCAGTCGTACAATCATGAAGCCCAACATCTTATCCTTTGAAGCATGGTCCTCACATAATGAATATTTTATTGTTGTTGATAGTAACTCCTTCAAGATTAGGCTAATCACTAAAAGAAGAATCAGAATTCGATTCTTTCATATTATACAAGAGTTGTTATACTTTCCTAATGAACATCTCACTGTGAAATAGATACAACAATTCCTTAGGATTGTTAATTATATTCGCGAGTTCATACCCCATGTGGCAGCTTACACTTCATCTCTATCCAAATTACTAAAAAAGAATCCACCACCTTGGAAATTAGAACAAACCAAGACTGTCAAGCATCTAAAGTATCTTTGTCATAATCCTCCACCTTTAAAGATTCCTGACACTGGACAACACATCTTACAGACTAATGCTAGTGACAATCACTGAGGTGTTGTGTTTATTAAAGAAATCAATGGAAATCGAAATTATTGTGGACATGCAAGTGGCCAATTTAGTTCTTCTGAAGGCCACTACCACATCAGTAATAAAGAGGATCTTGCTGTCAAAAGAGCTATCGAAAGATAGCACTCTTATCATTTTGTCATATGGATAGCACCTCTTTTCCAAAAATTCTTGATTAGCTTAAGAAAAAGATGCCCAATAGTTAATTGCTTCGCTGGCAGGAGTGGTTTTCTGGATATAAATTCTCTATCTGCCACATTAAAGGCCACCGTAATACACTTGCTGACTATCTATCTAGACCAACTAAACCTCTCTTGCTTATTTCATCTTTTTTGAAGCTCCCTATTCCTTTGTATTGGCTAATGGAGTTTCCTAAATTTGCAAAATACTAAAAAAGTTTCCTCCTTTATTCTCTCATCCTCCAACCACTGTTACAGACCTTTTTCCGCTTCTTCACCAAAGTTTATTTTATTATCTGCATATGACCCTTCTTAAGTTTGATATCCTACTAATTCCTAGTTATTTTGATGTTATTACCCCCTACAAACTCATGTATCATCTTTATGATACTCTCCACGAGTCAACATTGTGGCATCTCTGGGCTTTGTCTGCCCTCTATGTTTATTCCATTTCTTTTTCACCTCTTTCTATTTATATACATCTATCTGATCCCACCAATGCTGGTTCACTCTTATGGACTTTTCTGGAATGGTTTCAACCATTTTCCAAATGGCGTATTGATATGTCTCTATTTTAACTCATCATCGTCTATGAGACTCTTCTTTGAATGATCGCAAAGCTTATGCTATCTATCTCATTCACCGTCCCTACTGTATGAATGACTCGGGCAGCTATATACATTCAATCATCTCCAATTTTGGCTTGCTATATACAGATTAACCTACAGAAAGCACATCCTTAATAGAAGAATTACATTCTTTATTAGACCAATTAATTCAATCTCAAAGCTTAACCCCTTCTACCATATGTACATCCCTTGGGCCTTATTATGGAGATAATGCTCTTCTAACTCCTTTTATAACTCCATCCATAAATTAGTGGACATCAGTAAATGACCATGTTCTCCACATTCGAGCTGGCGACATTCCTTGTCCTACATATAGAAGATCTATGAATTCCAGCCGACCATCTAGTCCTACACAAGAGTCCAACTCTGTTTCTAGCCCATGTCCTCCCAATTGGGCTACTACTAATATCAACCACGTTATTGAACAGATTGACAAAGAGATGGACTTAATAGATGAACTTGACGGTGGCATTGATCTCACATTAACACTTTAAAGTGGGACTCAACTTTTTAGGAGTTTGCTTTTGCTTTTGAGTCTTTTGATGAAAAAAGAATCTTTATGGCTCACAAACTACTATTCAAGATTCTATCTTATCATCATACTATTTACTTTTATAAAAGTAGTTTACTTTTTCAAAGTAGATTTGTTAAAGTTGCGTTGATTGTACTTTAAAGTTACTTTTTAAAAAAAAGTTGTAATGAGTGTGTCTTTTGAGAGATTTACTTTCCCTTATTTCGCTTATAAAAGCAAGGCTCCTCCTCAGTTGTAAGCAGGTTCTTCTTACGTTGAAAATTAGTTTAATGAAGTTTGGTTTTGAGTGTTTTCTATTCTCTATAAGTTCTCCCTTTTCTGAAAGTTTCAAGTCTTGAGTAATGTTAATATTTGTCTTGGTACAGAGGCAAGTGTGCTCTACACTCCCCTCTTCTAAGGATCTTGTATATCAGAAAGTCAAAGACAGTCTATGACTGCTTTTCAAATAATTCCGCTGTGAGATTAGAGTTTAACTAGGAAAAGAGAGTAGGTACAGTTGCGACTATTGTTTCATAAGGGGAAAGAGAGTTGTGAAGGGAGTAAGGTTCCTGAGAGGAAATCTAAGAGTTGTGTGCCCGTAGAGAAAAGGTTTTTGTTGTCTTGACCATCATAGCTAGAACTTACCAATAATCACAAAGGTTCCCGTGTTGTTCCAAAATAGTCTACCAGACACCTCAGTAGCCTACAATTCGACTTTTGTTAGTCGATGGTCTTCTCAAAGGTGTTGTTTTAGCTAGTTGGTTGTCTTACTTTCCCTACGTGCCCTTCGGGGTCCCAGTATGGTATTAGAGCGACCATGTTTCAGCTTGGGTTGCCTCACGTCCCAAATTCAAATCTCCAAAAGATAACAAGATATTGCTTGGAGGCCATTGCGTCAGCATGGCTAAGCATTGCATCATCGGAGTATGTGCAAGTGAAAGTCGTGGTGGTTATTTAATTGATTTAGTGCGCTTCTACCTTCAAGGTGTCTTTTGGGTAGCTGACTTTTGATTTGGTCTATGGTAGAAAAAAAGGTGCTTAATTTCTGTTTGGAGGACTTGAAAATCTTGAATTATAAACAAAGTTGTAACACCTCACTCTCGTGAGACACGTACCCGACATCCTGAGTAATATCCAAATATGTACCCTGCAAGAGTGACATGTTAGAGCACTCACATCACTAATTTAATCATAACATTATCATTAATAAAATATTACAATATTGAAAATCCAAAAGTTCCTCATTTCATTTCATGAAAACCGATGTATATACATTGTAGCTTTCAAAACATCCATACATGTACATCGTCGAAACTTAATACAAATCAAGCTACATGAAAGAGGAATTATACAAAAATTACTATCTAATCCTTCAGTCTCAGCTGACTGATCTCTAAGCCATTTCTTTGATCTAAAAGTACAAGAACTATGCTTCTTGTAAAGTCTCTTTGTCACTAGTGTCCTCTCTCAATCCTAAAATGTCAACGTTGCAATTTTGGTGAGTTTTGGAAACTCAGTAAGGTAACCATCCTCGATGGTTCACTTAATTCACACAACACATGTAATCATATAATTCACATTGTTTTAGTTATCATTATGCAATATCACATAGTATTTTGTTCATAATTGTCACATCCTCACTTAATTACAAATTAACAAAATATTTCAATTATGCAAACATACAAAGTAAATGTATATGCAATGCTCATGAGACTCATTTTCGATTATTAGGTTGTTGTGACCGAATGCCTATGTCTGTCGTATCCATTGTGGATACCGGACTCATTGATAACTGTCCCTTATCTGATGGAGATATGAGGCTCATTATACATAGTGAGCCTTTGGCTCTTAATCACACTCTGAGGTTTAAGCTCATTTTTGGCAGCTACTCAGGTCACAATTTCCATTATCTGCTTGTGCATTCATCTAATGGAATGCATCACATTCACATTCATATTCTCAATCAATCACATGATTTTATATTCACATTCAGAATACCTTTATCATTAGACCTTAGTCCGGCATTCAATAAAATTATTGAGTACACTTATTTCAGTCAGATTCACATACAAGGAACACTTCTAATATCTCATTCATGCATCAAGCTCCTCGGACTTTCGAAGTCCGGAATCAACACAATCAAAGTCACATCCATAAGATAATTCAGAACATAATTTAAAACAAACGATCAATTAAGTGAGACCGTCTAGGTTGCTCACATGTTGTTCCAAAAAGCTATTAGTTTAAAGTCCTAGCAATATCTAGATGTTGACACTCTAAATGCTCCTCTATATCATGCAATATACATTTACACATATCACAAATTTGCACAATTATATAAATACTCATTTATGCACATATGTATATGAATTATGTACTATGCATGCTTAATGACAATCCCGGGTATATTTCTAATATTCTCATTGCATAATCTTTCTTATACCAACACTCACATAAGTATAATTTGAACTTAGGTTTACACCTTAATAAAAAAATTGGATCTAAGTTCATACTCAATTGATTACTCCATCTTTTTTGAAAAACAAATTTTCGGGTCTATATTGCATGATCATTAAGACAAAGAAATGAAGTATTTAAGCATCATCTTATTCAAAACAAATTTTCTTCTGTCTTAAGTTTCTAATGACATAAGGATCTTACAGTTTGGTTCTGTATTCTGAAAGTTACACTTAAAATACTTCGAACTGTTCTTAAACTATAACAACACTCTGTACTCAAATTCAAACCAGATTTTGGAATTCTTAGAGACATAATTAAAATTCAATTTCTTAAAAAAATTGTAACCGTATATCTTTAGTTTAATCTAAATTAAAAATCATCTCATTTAGAAATCTATAGATCAATATATGGCCAAAACACTGATGATTGTTCAGTGAAATCACTCATTTAAGAAACTCCAACTCACTTCAGAATTTTCATACTAAACTCATCATTCAATCTTTTCTGAATGAATTCATATGGCCATAAATTTTTGTGGAGGGAAAGAACAATGTGTTAAGAGTTTTTTGGTTCAAATTTCAAGTCATTTAGAGGTCGGGAGAAGAAGTTATAGCCAAAAAATGAAGGATGTTTGAAACTGTCACTTTTCGGTAAGCCTTCATTTTCAAGATCGTGCTCCCAGTCTACAACCATGAAATGTCTCACCAATGTCACGATTGTGCACTATCTCATTTTTTCACCAGAATCACAAACTGCAATTTTTTTCTTCTCTCCTTCCTCTCTTTTGCTTAATCTACCATTTTTAACTAATGTCTATCATTTTGTCTTCATTTCGACTCCCATTTAGCTCAATTTATTCACAAACAAATCACAATCTATGATTGTTTACGAACATTAAAAATAGAACCTTTCACTTACGCATCTTCATTATGTTTTCTGCGCTTTTTCATTTTTCTGCATTCTCTTCCTCTGCTGCACCTTTTATCTTCATCTACACCTTCACTTCATCTTAAACTTATCATTTTAATTCTTTTCCCCATATCTAGACATCACCTTACACCTTTTCCTTAACTCTAAACTCATTTTAATCCATCTCTAAAACACCCAAAGAAATTCACGTATATCAATAATGAAAACAGAGTATATGCATATCAACTTTCATGAATTTCTACACTCTTTTTATACATGTTTTCAATGATTTTTCTAACTCAAAATTCATTTCAACACCATCTTATAACATATTGATCATCAAATACACGAAAACAACACATGTTGCATACCCAAAATTCTCACTCACGTTTCAGCAAATAAGCCTCATTTTATAAACACTGAATTGTTAACTAATGTGATACATATTTCATTCCTCATATCATGAAAACCATACGGTACATACTAGTTTAAAACTCCAAATTCTTCAAAATCACATGAACCCTTGCTATCCAATACAACTTGACCATCAATAGTTGAAGGTTGTAAGGTCAGGTATTTCAGTGATAGTGAGGAAGGTAACATAGTAAAAAAACAAGTGAATGGGAGAGTAAAACTTGCGTTGCAAGGGTGATAAAGTTTCTGAAAGTAATAAGCTTACAGAGAATGAAGAAAGCCATGAAGCAGGAGAAGAAAGTAAGATCAAAATAATTAATTTGATGTTTCTAGTATATTCATATAATAAAACCTAAGCTTGGCAAGTGACACTTGTCACTTGTTCAATTTTTATGAAATTCAACTAGGTTCTCTTATTAAACTAGTCCAATCAACTCCAATTGTCTCTCAATTTTCAATGATATTTGTCAATAAATCTCAAAGTCATCTATAAAATTTTCCACTATCATTTAACTCTTATTTCTACCATCATTCATCAATTGCCTTGTCACTTGGCATTTTTTGTTGGATCCTATTTCTGGAACCCAACTCTTGCTCTAATACCATAAGTGTTGGATCCTTTTCTGGAGCCCAACATCCAAAATCATAAAATGTGAGCATATTAACTTGTAAGGCTATTTCAAAGAAACCTCATTAGCCATCATCTCACAAGGGTGGCGTGCCCCCCACTAGTCAAACACCAAAATCACAACTCATTTATCCTATTTTAGAATAGATTTTGGGAAACTCCAAACCTAAATTACAATTTTACTTCTCTAGAAGATTTATAGCTCTATGACTCTAGAAGATTTTACTCCTCTAATGCAACATCATTCATAACAATTCATCTACCAATTTTTATTTCATTTAAACTCTCTAAACTCCACTCATTTGATTCATCACCTATATCCCATTCTCATCATCCATAAAATTCTATCTTTCATTTCCATAACCTCTCACTTATGAGTAATAACAATTAATGTTCAAAGTTCATCAACTCAAGTGGATAACTTCTTCAAATATATCTAATTTCAACTCAAATCATCTATACACAATTCATATTTCATTAACAACAAAAGATAAGAGTTTTACAAAGCTTTAATGGCATTCCAAGCCACATTACATCATCAATATCAA